>APFE031530478.1:0-25507 GCA_000404065.3 Pinus taeda | reverse complement strand
TGTCTATTTTGATGTAGCTCTTCTTGCTGTAGCTGTGATTCAAGCTGCAAAAAATCAATCTTTTCCTTTGCATTTTGTAGACAGACCTAAATGTCTGTGAGATCAACTTTGCTAACTTTTAATGTATCATGATTAGAGGAATGTATCAGAGTTTTTAAGAACTCTAATATTTCAGTAATTGTAGCCATTTTTCTTCAATGTCACTTAAAAACTGATTACAACTGAGGCAACAGCAACAAAAAAAATAATATTGTACTCTTAGTACAAAATCTTGTAAGGGCTTGTCAAGTGGCAACAATGTCGCAAAAATGGTTGATGGAGCAGGACCTGAGTAAGCTGGATGTTACCAAGTTGCATCCACTTTCTCCATAGGTCATTTCTCGTCAAGTTCAAACTTCAGAGCATCTGACTGCTGTGGAAATCATGCGTCTTAAACATATAATTATTTTGCAAAACAAAATTGATCTTATCTTGGAGAGTGTAGCTATCAACCAGCATGAGGCAGATCTTCCAAAGAATGACAAATTTCAATATACATATTTTGCACACAAAATTAACAGTTTTGATACGGCACCAAAGAAGCTGCAGAACGTAAATCTCGATAAACAGCAACAGACAGGAAAATGAAGCGACTGGGTTTTGCAATTGTGCATCTCAAAAACAATTATGTTACACACAAGGACCAATCTCTCTTAATATGGTAATTGCACTTGCTAGCTAAGATTTCTCCATTTGAAGTGGTAACTTCTTCAGCAAATATTCCAAGATAAAAGTTGTTCCAGTCTTCAGAGCCGATGCTATAATACAATTTATCGCCTTGCTCTTTCAACACTTTAATATAAGACGCCAGAATATTTTTTATTTAAAGAGCACAATTAACCAACTTAATTAATACACTGCGAACAAATTGAGCAACTTTGCCTATTCTCTCTCTTGACCACCACCGCTCTTGTGACGGATTATTAATGTGTTTCCAACGTACCTGTGGAATTTCACCTCTTTCAAGCCACAGTACTGATTTTGACATACACGATAAACATTGTCCAGTGATTCAATTATTTTGTAGACTTCAGTTTTCATATGCACTTTTTGCAGTCCAATAACAAAAGCAAATTCACTGCTAACAACTTCCCAATATAGCTTTAGTAGTCTGCAATTGTAATCTTGCTCCCATTTCTTGAGCAAATGATGAAAGACTCAAGATCGGTAACTGTGTACATGGCGCATTTCACCAAATTGAAGAAATAAAAAAGAATGGTTAGCTGGTTACAAGAGATTAATGTTACAACTGCCTGAAATAGCTGATGAGGATTTACAGGTCAATCTTCGATCCATAAATGTTTCATAACTGTTGAATACGAATCAGCGCAAAGTAACTCCAGAAAAACTTGGCACAACTGATTTCAAAAAATGCGTTTCTCTAACCCAACTTTTCAAACACCATTTTAACATATATCGCTCGCAGCGTTTCATATACCACTTTAACATTTAACATATAACGCATTTAGCAGAAACTGTAATGGTTTCCGAGGAGGGCAAGCGACGAACCAATATTTCGACAAGAATAGGGATTTTGCTTGTCTCTCCAACAACTTTAAGCGACCATGGTTAAAGGCTGGACATGATCGCAGCAACCAATTACAAACTCCAGGGATTGATGAGATGAGAAAAAATCAAGCAATAAACCAGACAGCGAGTGACAGCTTCGTTATAAAAATGCAGACAAAGATACACGACACTGTGACCATGATATTGAACAGGCTATTGTTGCCTTGAAGAAAGGTGCACATTTGTTGAAGTATGGGAGGAGAGGAAAGCCTAGGTTTTGCCTCTTCAGGCTATCTACGGACGAGAGATCTTTGATTTGGTTCTCAGGGAAGGAAGAAAAACAATTGAGACTTAGTTCTGTTACTAAGATCATTCCACGCTCACCGCACCATTGCTCAGCCTTTTTAGCACCATGCATACACAGTCAAGACGCAACATTTAACCACGGATTTCAAAATTATTCAACAAAGTCAAACGCACCACCGCACTAGCAGATATATCAATGCAGAATTCACCAATGCATCACGCACTAGCAAAGGATTCTCACCACCGTTGATTCACAACCAGCACAGACATGAATATACGACTTCCACATACAGCACAATACCATTCATGACATTCAACGGTTCAACACGGTCTCAGCATTCAACGGTTCACTTCTTCGATTGAATATCCATCCATATTCTTAAGAGTTTCCATTGTATTTTCTTTTTGTAGGAATCTGAAGCTTGATTATAGTTTAATTACTGAGTAATATCCGTCATCTTTGTCTTCTCGATGTTTTTATCCGATGTAATGTTATCTGCATGGCGCTTCTACGGACTCGATACCGCGACTTCTTGTTCCGCCCTGGCCAAGGATTTTCTTTCTTTAACAATCTCTAAGACATTGTTTCGAATCTGCTTGCACACATCCTCGAACGCGGAAACCATCCCCAATCTTTCTGCATTAAGCTTGCTAACGATTTCCAGTCTCTCGAATTCCAGGGCAAAGATCGATCCTTCAGAGATGATCCAGACTTAACCAATCCGATAAACTTAACTCAATTAGATATCAACGACGTTTTCTTGAAGCTTTTTCCTCATTGCTATGTAACTGCTCGCTGATACATGCAGAAGATCCAGGTTGATTTCAGAGCGTTAGAGTAGGTGGACAGTGAGGGGGAGCGTTTTTTATGCAGAGAATAATAATGAATAGCAGGTGGAGTAGCGTTAGGAGCAGAGAATAATAGTGAATAGTGCGTTTAGACCAGTGGAAGCATCAGAGCTGGTTTAAACGGATGGTCAGTGAAACTTTTTGGTGTCTGAGCATATGCAGAAATCACAAATAGAATATGTCAGGGCAGCATATGTGTGGCAGACAGAGCGCAGGTAATGAAGGCAGCTAAATATATGGAGGAGCAGCGCAGGTAGCAGTTTTAACAGGTTGCAGCTATGAGAAAATATTCATGAAATTTATGGCAAAAATAAACTGCATAGAAAGGCCATGAACAAATGGCTCAAATTAATTGTGCAGGGCAGGAATACGCCTGCTCTGATACCATGTTAAACACACATGGTGAACGAAGAGAAATATGAAAGATAAAGCTTGCATTACATTTTTATTAACAATAGATGTACATTTATAGTACAATATGGTGACCGTTGGGATTCACATCCCAAGGTCCCTTGGACTACTTAGTCTGTTCGGCTTCCACACTAACCCATTTAGGATTAGGTGTCCAACAGAAACAACAGTAGACTTTCGAAGAGCGGTGTTGTGCTTCCTCAATCACGACGCGAAGGGTGAAAATGTGGTCATTGGTCTGATAATCCGGTCGAAAACTTGCTTGTCCCCTAGCTCTGAGTTGTCTCTGCGCAAGGTCACTAGAGAGCTTCCTATGTAGAACAATAGCATACAACTTCGAGAACGTGTGACCCACCATGATCGTTCTGTAGTTATTGGGATTTGAGTTGGAACCTAATTTGTGGATAGGATGGATGATGTGGTGTACCCATGTCGGTGGAAAACCTTCACAAACTACATGGTTGAAGAGATCAGCCAAGTAGCTAACCAAAGCACAAAAACCGTGCTTAAAGAACTCTGCTTGGTAGCTTTCCTCATCAGCTGCTTTGCTACTGTTCATCACCCAAATGGCCTCTCTAATATCTCTGTTTGAGAATAGATAACAGGAAGAGGGTGGGGAGGTAACATGAATTTGGGCCTGCCTAGGAATATCATAAAGGTTGGAAGTGTGAGAGAACATGGATGTAGGGTCAAGGTCAGGTGGAATAGGGGATCATCGGGGAAGGATGGTACACTAGAATTGTTTAGGGGAATGGACAAGGAGAGCATAAAGTTCCCGTCTTCAATGGGAGACAAAGAGTCATTTCTTGTGACGAAGGAGACGACGATAAGAAGGTTTGAGTTCAAAGTAGGGGGGTTGAGAGTGGGTGAAAGCATATCGAAGTTCTCGATGTAGAGTCTTGCATTCATCAGCATACCATTTGTTCATGGGACAAGATCCAACTTTAGGGGAGATGGTAGTGGAACGAGCAGAGTGGGGGAAGGATTTAAGTGCTGCTTCCCAAATGGCAGCTGAAAGACAGGTGTATTTAGTGGAAGCAGAGTCAAGCAAGGAGAACTGGATTTTTGATGGGAGTATCTTGTGTAGGGTAGAGGAGAAAATGTTAGGGTCTCCTTCGTCAAATCGGAAGGTAGTTTGGAGTGGGCCCTGAGGGGAGGGATGGGGTGGAAGGGGAAGGTCAAACCGGAGAGAGAAGGAAGTAAGTGCATGATGAGCAAGGGGGATGGGGGAGACTGAGAGATGGTGAATAAAAGGGAGCAAGTTATGGCTAGCGATTACATAATCAACTACACTCGCACCCCCGCCATATGGTCGGCAAGTGAAAAAGTGAGAGTTTGGGAAACAGGGGAGACCATTTAGAATCAACAACTCCTGAGATTCCCCCAACTGCAATAGATGTTTACCATAAACTGTAATGGGCCCTAAAGCATCATTTGAAATTCGGTGAAGCCCTACTAAATCTGGATCTATCCCCTGAGTACAAAATACATCCTCTGATCGGTCGTGGAGAGGGATCTGGAGATCTCTAGTGCGAGCTTTGAAGTCAACTAGGAGGATGACTTCCCCAACAGCACAGTACCGGGTGATGTCAGTGTATAAGTCTATAAAGGGATCCCCATTTGAGCCATTATGGACAACAAATGGTGAAGAGGTTGGGGGCAAGTAACAAACTGCAATGTAGATGTCCCTTGGAGGAGAGACTCTGACACTAATCTGAATCCACATAAACTTGGCAAACTCATCTTCGGCTACCAAAGATACCATGTTCCGGAGTGAGTCACTAGCGAAACAAGCAACTCCACCTGATCCTCTGACCCCTCCTGAGCTCCTCGTCTCCTGCCTGCAAACTGAGATCCAATGGTAACCTGTAATATCTAGGAGGGGTCGAACAGGGCTCGCATGAGTCTCGGTCACGAAGAGGATGTCCATTGATTCGAGAGCATCATACAATAGTCTCGGCGATGACCACAAAGATCCATTGCCATTCCAACAACGGATAGAAATGCTTGTACCCTGTTGCCTCCCCAAGCGGGCCCGTCATTTGGACCTCCAGTTCGGGGTTTCCACCCAGGTGGGAAGGAGTCCCGAATGATTGCCTGGAGATTCCTAATAACCACCCATTTCCTTGCCTTTCGTACTGCCATAACTTGTTCTCTGGATTGTTTAAGTTCCACAACCTGTGCTCGAGTGAGGTCCTCGTCCAAGAAAATCCTGTTGGGAAGAGAAAACAACTTCCGCTTAGCCCTGAGGGCGCAGAGTCAGTCAGATGCAATCCGAAACCAGAGGAAGAGAGTGGAGTCGTAGCCCAACCAAGCTCTATCCAAAGCTATAGCGGGGAGGCTAAGGGTGTCCCGTAGGAACCTAACCCCCACTTCCATAGGATCCGGTGAGGGGTGGGGTAAAGAGAGACCTCTCACCTTGAGATTCAATTCTCTTGCCCATCTGTTGTGTTCTTCCCCAAGTTTTACTTGCATCACCTCCTCAACTGCTGCAAGAGGGGTAGGAGTTTTATCCTTCCCTCGAACCACCTGTACCCAAGAATTGATGTGTGTCTCTGTTTCTTGTTTGAAAGTGGCTTGTTGGGATCGGATTTTTCTTGCTTGCTTTTAAGGTCAAGGATTCCTGCATGCAGTGCACCATTTGGAGGATGGAGAATTTCCTGTTCTTTAGTTTCATGTAACATAGAGGCAGGGTTCAGATCGTTTGTAAAAGGAGAAGGTTTGATTTGATGTGCATAACCTTGGCTAATGTTCATTGGAACAGATGCAATGGGGCCTACTTGTTTAGTGCTACCAACCTGACCTGTGGAATTCATGGGGCTTGCAAGCTTGGTTCTACTTTGCCCAATTCTTTCAATCTATCCAGGGAAATGAGCTTGCAAACCAAAAGTAGAGACCATTCCTGGCTGAAAGGCAGGATTGACATTGTTTTTGGATGAGCAAGGCATGGATTGATGCCCAGAAACATGGCCAATATTTGACTGAACAGATGTAATTGGTTCTATGCGCACTTGATTACTCCTGCCAGTCTGATCTGGGGAACTCATGGAGATGCCATGCATGCTTCCACTCTTGCCAATGTCTGCATTATGGGTAGGAAAATAACCATGTAAAGCAAAGGTAGATAGAGGGCTTGTCTAAAAGATAGGGTTTAGATCGTTTGTAGATGACCGATGCCCTGATTGAACTGCGGCACCAAGGTTGATGTTTAGTGAAGCAGATGTAATTACCCTTCTACCCACTGGATTATATCGGCCAGGCTGAACTGTGGGACTCATGGAAATGGTCTGTATATTGATTCTTCCAAACTGGCCAGGCATGCAACTGTACAAACTATACATAGATGCAGGTCCTGTCTCAGGGCCATGATTGTGATTGCTTGTAGAAAAGCCAGATCTCCTGGAACTTTGGTATTGTGGCCAGTATGGCATTGTGAAAGCCAGTATTCAGATTTTCTGTAGATGAGCAAGACCTGAATTGATGCACACCACTATGACTACTTATTGGAAAAGTATATATGACTGCTTTTCTACCAATGCTATTATTTCTGCAAGCTGGATCTATGGAACTCATTGAGCTTGCAAGAATGCCTCTACTCTGGCCAGTCAAATGACTGGATAGAGCAGCAGAATAAAAAGGCCCTTTTGAAAAGACGGGGTCTGTCAATGAAGAAGGCCTGAATTGACTTGCTACATTCTGGCAAATGTTCGAGGGAATATATATAACTGCCTCTGCACCCTCTTGATTACATCCGCCAACCTGAAATGTAGATCTCCCACCAGATAATAGAGGTATGACATCATCAACTATGGGTGGTGATATCATCTGTGTTTTGTTCAGCTTCTAGGAATGTCTTAATTTCCTCCATTTCTCTTCTTTGTCTGAGGCATGGCAGTGATCAGTCATGGACTTTCCTTGGCCCCAAGTCCAACATGGAGCAGGCTTGTCACGTACATAGCAATGGAACTGCACAATTGAATTACATGAGAAGCAATGTCCTAGATAAGTACTCTTTAAATACAGTATTATCACAAGCAATCTCTATGTACATACCAAGCACATAAAAATACAACATACATCACAAAATCACTTCTACAATTCAAAGCAAACTTTAACAAAAAATATATTTTCTTCCAAACTTTTTGTACTTAAATAGACTGTGCCTCAGTAACCTTACCAGGGCACAATGTTTCTCATGAGGTGTGCTGTTGAAAGGAAAACTTACGCAACAATGCCTTGAATGAGGATAGTCCCTACTTGCAACCTGATAACGTTTTAAAAAACGATCAATTATCAACATTATGATATCAAAGTTGAAAATGGAATATTAAGGCATAAACTTATCTATCACAAAAGCCAAATTGAAATGCTAATGCACAGAATTGTTCATCATAAAACCCAAGTGCAATACTAATGCACGACATTACCCAGCACAGAATCGACCTTCAAAACTTATGTAAAGAACTCACTAAACATCCATCATGTAGACTCAGGCCTAAAATGGCCATGATAAGATGAGCATTTTAAGAACTGTTCAGCTCAAAGATAGAAAAAGAAAAATCACACTTGCCAGACATTTTTCAGTATTCAAATTATTTTCTGAGAGACAAGCATATTTTACAAAGGCAACATAAAACCCTCAGTTGCATTCCTTGAGAGAGAGGATGACAAAAATTTCTCAATTGTTATAAATTTCTGAGTTGCACCGAACAGGTTCTGCAGAATGAACTAAACCAAGATAAACTAACATTATCATACAGGTTCAAGTAAACATTTTTTAAATTTGAATTTCACTGCAGAGCTTACTGGAGAATAAGAATATTTCTCAAAAACAATAGTATTTAGGACCCAACAATACAAGAATAAAAAGCATAAACACAAGAATGTCCAACTGATGTTTGTTGTATCTTTCCAATGGTCTTCTGATGAGATACTGAAGACTGTAATAAATGTACTAATTAACGAGGTATAACCAATCTGCATAAATGAGATTTGACATGTAGCTTATTTTCCTATAAAAAATGGACAATGGCAGTATGTCCATCATCTGCATGTGTGTGATCATCTGTGTGACTGTGTTGAGAGAGTGAGAGAAAGCTTTGTAAAAATGCAAATGGTTCAAGTTAGTATTCCATGGTTGGCTTCCTTCTTAAGATTCAAGGTACTGTAATACTGAAGGTCAACATGAAAAAGAACATGGAACTGAACAGCTAACTATAGATCGGAAATCTCACAATCAATGAAGAACGCAGCAATGTTAGTCAATGAAATTCCTTCTTTATCACAAAAGTCCATAAGTAGATACTCATTGCACTAAGCCAATTTCTTGCTCTCAAAATGGGTGATTGGTGAGCTATTTATGCATTTTCCTCTAGAGAATATTCCACACATATTTGTCCATCTCTTTTAGTTACTTTAACATATATGTTCCTAGCATCTCATCCTACTGTTTACATTGAAAAAACCTTTTCCCTGTGCATAATCTTACACATAGTAAACAAAACTGTACAGAGTAACGAAATACACATAAGAGAATATGAGTTGATTGAGAAGAAAAATTTAGTCAATCATAATATTGTGTTGCTTCTTCCACGCCTTGGACCTTTGTTGTTTCTTCTTTTTCTTCATCATCAATTTTGAGGACCTCTACTTGTTCCTGGCAATCAATCTTCTGAAGTTCAGAAATGGTCAGTGTGGAATAAAGAAAAGCATAAGCATTGTTGAAGGCTTGAACTTGACCTGTGAACAACTTTGCAAAGTGGTATTATAGTACAAGACTTGAGTTGTTTATCAGTTCTCATAATGTTACCCCATGAAAATGCAGGGGGAATTTCAGATTTTCATGGGCTTTCCTTTCTCACCAAGCACAGTGAAAGACCCTTGGAGTTCAGTGGCAGTTTGATGGAAACTTAGAGGTTATGCACCGTGTTCTGTCTTGCCCAAGCACCACTCATTGTTTAGGAAATGGACAAAGGTGTAGAAGTCCGGTTGCCTTGTTGGAGACTTCTTCAGAGGTGTACTTTACCATGAGATTCCATTTGAGCACACTTGACAGATCCAAGGAACAATTACATGGCTTACATTAGTTTTGTTGCATCATTGACAGAGAGCCTTGTTCCTACGTTGAAATCAAGGTCAGGGACAACATGGATGGAAGATACAAGCAGGGAAAATTTTTTAGAAGATGAACACTCTATGTCAAGAGGTGTCCAAGGCATGATTTATGGCAAGTAAGCATCAAAGAGAGCCCAAGGGGAAAATGCCCTACCTTATTGGACCTCCAAAGCTGGTAAGCAAAAGGGTTAATGAGTGGGAAAGATTGAAAACCCTTTCAAGGAGGTGACTAGGACATCTTGAAGATAGGAAGGGGTGAGAAATAACCCTAATGGAGGAGTTTTCTCATATTGGGAGGTGTATTTCATCTTTTAGGTATTTTAGTTAAGGATACATTATTCAAGGTTTTTTCTACATATTTGGAGGCAAAATATTTGCATGAGAAGATGCCATGTGGCATTGTTAACATTATCAACCCTCAACGCCTCAAGGAAAAGGCATTTTCTTATAAAGATGGTGCGTGGCATTACAAACCAATTTTATGCATTCAAATGCAAAAGGAGCAAAACATCTGTAATGTCCCTTTCTAATTAATTGCCCCAAGAAGGACGAAGTAGCCTATCCAACCCCATAGGCTATAATCATCGATAGAGGGGGAAACTCATTCTCCAGTGTTTTGGGTCAACATTGGGTAAATTTTTGGGGTAGTTGGGGCAAAAAGCTCATATTGGGGGCTACACTTGTAACCCCTCACATTAATTTAAGGATAAGAACCCTACAAGGAAATCTATAAATAAGAGAGTTAGAATCATTTTCTCATCATTGAATTGCATTGGTTTATCTCTGTTTTCCTTGAGCCTAAGGCTCCGAGGGTTTTAAGACCCCTTCTTCTTGATTAGTTTCGGTGGAGGTGATCCCACCCAAGCTAGATTTCCCTTTCTCTATTTTGTTACAGCGCGATCTTTTGGAATGATTCAGACTAGTTCTGGCTAGCAAGAAAGTGATTCGTTGTAGTTATCTGTTTGGTTTGCAAGGCCTGTTTAGGAGCAACAAAGATCTACTGGGGGTATATCTTGTTGATGCAAGTTTTTGGGCAGTGAGTTTCTCTATATGTTATTGCCCACAATATAGTTTGAGGCCCAAGTGTTGGTCAAAGAAAGGATAGCAAGGCATTTGAGGGTTCTGTTACGAGGTTGCAGACCATAGGGCCACAGGGCCAAGGGCCACAAGGATGAATTATAATTTCTGGGGCAGCAAAGGGAGCACAAGAGGCAGTGAACCTTACAGTAGCATACCTAGGCAGTAGTTGAAGTACAACAGTAGGATTGAAGCTTAGACTCACCCTCCGCAATTCTGTTGAGAACAATAGTCAAGCTGTAGCAGCAATTCCGTTAGCAACAACGTAGACAATGGGCCAATTTTTGAAACTGGTTATAAGAAAATAGAACCCTAAGTACAAAAATCTCCTTAGGACATTACAGTGGAATCAGAGTTGTGCATCCTACCAGCTTGTGAGTGTATGAGCCTTGTATGCTTCCAAAAGAAAGAAAGGAATTATCCATAGTACAACCATGGAGGATAGGGAAGGACAAGGAGGACCAAATACTAATGACCTCTTACATGTGCTAATCCATGGGCAAAAAGAAATAACTATTTTGCTTTTGCAAGGGCAACAACAGATAGCCCAAGGACAGCAGCAAATGATGCAGTTCATTCAAGCCATAAGCAATCTAGGTAACAATGTTGCTAATGGTTTGAGTGTTGGTAACAGGACTAGTGCTAAAGGGAGCAACAACCATAATCCTGCCCCCTTCAATGCTTTTGCACAGGCTAACACCAGGGTAACCAACGGAAGTAATCATAGACCTTTACTCCCCCGATTTTTAGATGGCCAACCAACAACAACCCAAGGAGCAGCAGAACATAATGGACTCTTTAATAAGTACTTTATAGAGTATGTAGCACTGGAAGAAAATACTTGGGAAGCCTTGACCGAGTCAGAAATTCTGTGACATTAAGTACAAAGGCAAGCCCAGAAATTGTGGTAAGGGCACACAAAATAAAGCAGTCATGAGGAACTAAAATGAATTTTGGGCTAGCTACAGGAAAGACAAAACATATAGTAATGACACTAAATCAGAGGCAAAGAAACAGAGCGCTAAGATAACTCAAACAGGAGGATCCATCATCCCAAATAATCAGGGACATGATCAACATCATTCTGGTCGAACCAATCATGCAAATGATGCATATCAATTGATCTATTCATCCAAGGTTGGTACTCATTCATGATCAGAAATAATAGACTTCTATAATGATGAAAATTTTGGTACTAATGAGATATACCATCAAGAAAAAATTGAACATGAGAAGAGACGAAGAGATTCTTCCGAGTTGTTGAGGAAGGAACAACAAAGGTGCTTCAGGAGAAACATAAACTTAATGCTCAGAAGCAAGTTGAACATCATGCATGTCAATCGGGAAATACTTCTAATATGAAGTATGATGAACGGTTTCTTTTGGAGGATGGAGAGAAATTTGAAGATCACTCGGCTATTGTCCCTCTACCAGATCAGTCGAGATCCTCTGCATCTGCCCAAACTACTTTACCTGTAGTTTTAGTGCCTACAACACCAAGACCTTTGGTACCTCCAGGATTTTCCAAAATTTTGCTTGAAAAAACCATCACTGTGAAAGCTGCCAATTAAGAAGTTGCAGCAGAGGATGTTAATACTAAAATGGCCAGAGTTTTCAATGATGCTACGAAAACTAATTCCTTATTGGATGTTAAAGGAGACCAAATGAAAGAGGGGCAGCTAAACAAATCAGCCAGGATTACCAGTAAGCAAGAACTGCAGTTGTCAGGTTATGAGACTTTTTGTTTATCAGCAGTTGTTGAAGATGACAAGGGTCAGTTGTAGGTGTCTGGCAATGTTGATTGTTATCAAAACACTGGCAGCTTAGAGGTGGCTCCTGACTTAATAAAAGCTGATAAAACTGTCAGCCTACCAAAAATTGAACATGATGGTTGGAGTCCACGATGGATAATATCCTAGATATAAAGAAAGCCAGCGAAGATGAGAAAGACATCACTTCTTCCAAGAGGGTTTTTGTGGAAATCATTATCCAAGACACCTTATACGGAAAAGAAATACTTCATCTACTACTGGTAATAGAGATAAAACTAACTCGAAGGCACTTAAACCCATTAAAGAAAAGATAAATGTCGAACCTTCACAATTTGAGTGTGAAATTGCAGAGTGATTGTACAGGAAAATAAGGTAGTGGAAGAAAAAAATGGCACTAGACATGATGAGGTGGTCGAGGTGGAAGCTACTAATATAAGTGAACCAAAGAATTCTGATGAAGAGAGAATAGATTTGCAGAGTTTGAAAATAGTTAAAGAGAAGAGCAACATTGAATTTTTAAGCAATCATTGTTGTCGTCTAAGATTTACACCTAAGTGTGGGAAAAGTTTTCAACCCTACAAGGTATAGTCTTTAAGGCACAATGTTCAGAGAAGGGGTTGTCACCTATTCCCAACTCTCTCCGTTTAAGTTCTCTCCTAGGCAAGCTATGAGAGTTAGTCTCTAAAGATGATTAGTAAAGGAAAACTCGTTGAAAGAACAAGTTCTAGGAGACAAAGGGCAAAGCAATTACTACTCAACATAACTTGAATTAATGATTAATTAGCAAGTGTGATTATTATTGAGCAAAAATTAATGAGATAAATTCGTTTAAATCAATATGGGATTCAACCAAATATAATGATTGAGAGACCAGGGCCTTATAAACAATGCTCAAATAAAGATATAATACTTGTAAATGAAAATAATGTTTCAAGTTATAGGAATATTAATGTTGAATGACAAGCATTAGCACAAGAGATTGAAATATGAGCAATAAGATAAAACCTGCAGCGTAAGTGAAACTAGTACTTTAAAGAGATGCTCAGAAAAGATAGAACAATATCATGAACCAATGAGCAAGTATTTTTTATGACATGTACAAGAGAAATATAAGGCAATATTATAAGTAAGATGTAACACTCACAAATCCACAAATGCAAGATGAAGCAATGTTAGATGAATGAATGCAAGACTAAATTATGTGTGATGCAAGGATCTTGGTTGATTTTAAATTATATGCCTAATCTATGGTGAGAACTTCCCCTCGATTTCTAAAAACTTGGCAAGCACTAGGGTGGCTTGCAAGAAAGATAGGCGGAGGAGACACTTAGTCCATCATTAACCATACCCACCTAGCCTTCTTGACAATCCATGTGTCTTTGTTCTTACAAGGGCTCGACCGCAAAAGAACTGCGAGGTCACGACTTTTAATCTTACTCCAAACTCAAATTTATCAAATTGAATGAAAGTTAGGGAAGTTGGTCCTAAAATTTCTATCAACTAAGCTTATGCTTGAAGGTAAATTTTAAAGATGCAAACCTAGATCTAATATGCAAATGAGATGCAAATATCAATGCAATGCTTTGATGAGATACAATTGAAACAAGATGTTTCAAAGAAAGAAATACCAATTCATTTATAATCAAGATTTATAACAAGATTATTAGCTTACAACAATGATTTAATGAAGCATGTAAAGATTAATCAATAAAGCAAGTAAAGGAAATAACAATTAGATGAAAATGTTAGAAAAATAACTCAAATACCTTAATAGAAAGTGCTCTTAAAAATCTTCACTTATAATATGTTATGAAAAATGGAGCAAGTGAGAATTATACAAATGAAAGCACAAGTAAATGATCGCAGATGAGATTGCTAATTAGGAAATTAAAGATATACTACTTCAATCTAAAACATAAGTGAGATAAAGATGAATTACTCAATGTAAGTTAGACCAAATAGCCAATGCGATCAAACAATTAGTAATGAAGTCTAGATTTATTAATGACCAATTGAAATAATCCAATACATTAGATACAAATGCAATGAAATGAAAATTAAACTAAAGTGTTAGTCACTTCCACAAGAAATCCTCCCTTTTAAATAAGGAGATGGGATACCATAAGAATAAATCCCAAACTCCCTAAAGAAAAAAGTTTATTTTTATTAATGAGATTACAAAGGAATCATCCCTTAGATAGTAAAAGAGAATTTTAAAACTTTTAAGGATAATTTTCAAATGAACGTTTAAATACCCCTCCTCAAAATATTAATGAGAGAAAATATAAGGATTTTACAAAATTTATAATGATAAACCTTTTCCCAAAGAAGATCTATTTCTTCTAAGTGAAATCCATTCCAAAAAAAAATTGACATAAAAACTTCACTTCAAGGAGGAAAATACATAAATGACCAAGGAAAAACCTTGTGGCTAAGGGATCGAATCTCACAGGAATTGAATTTTAAAACCCCAAATCTAAAAATGCTTGATTCTTCCAAGATCGAACTTGGATATTCTGAACAAATTTTGCCTAGGTTTTCTGGAAATTTTCGTTCAAGGAAACATATAAGATAAGATAATTGTATTTATGTCCAACTAATGACCAGAAAGTAGGTCAAAGGGACTGTTGAGTACAAAGATGTCCATAAAATGCGGGAGAACCAAATGGTCTCCTATAAAAAATACAATGCATGAATATAAAACGTACAATGCAGGAACATAAAATATACAATGTATGGAATGCCCTGATGAAGAGGATCAGACCCATCTCTCCTAACATTTGGGACTGACTAAAGAGCACTGAAAAAACTTCCACAAAGTTTGTTGGCCTGATGAAGGGTCAGTGGGAGGTACAGACTGTCCACTAACTCGTTGTCTTAAGGAGTTTGTACACTCCTGAGGTCTGGAGGACCTGGTCCATCTCCCAGGGACGGATTTGAGACGGTTTCGCTGTTGGGGTCTCGTGTGGTGGGGTGAGGTCCCACGGATCCTCACTGGTCTAGAGTCTGGATATGAAACGGTATCAATCGTTATCTTTGTGCCTCTGTCTAAAGGTAGTACCCTGAAAAATGTCGTGATCCTCTGTGTGGGGTCTAGTCTGATGGGAGGCTGAAGAATATGCACTCGCAACGTAAGATCCTCCTGCATATATAGGGCAAAACATCTCTGATCAGGATACCTAAAAAATTTTGTGAGGGTTTGAGAGTCCCTGAATAATCAAGGGAACCTTCCTCTGATCTTGTATTAGATAGGGCATCCAAAAATGAAGTGCACCTCGATCTCTACTTCCTGTAAATGATATACCTGACAAATTTTGTCTGGCCTATCAATCTGGTGGTCTGTCTCTACTCAAAGTCTATGAGAACTTACTCTGAACTGGCCTAGAGGAATGTGAAGAACATGCATCTAGTGGTGAAACGTATACTGGGGTCAAATAAGGAGCCCGTCTCTCAACTCCAAAATGTGCTTAGCATAGAAGGTCATCTTTGGGGGCAACCCTCCTGGAGGATTGATCCAGGTAACCTGGATGAACTGCCTATAGATGTCCTCCTTGATGATCTTGTTCAACCCTTGTCTAGTAGGTAGAAGGTGACCAGGAACATCCAAGGAATATTGGAAAGGAGGAAGACGATCCAACTGAATCCCTAATGACTCTAAGAGATCTAAAACTCCTCTAAACCAACATATAACCCGCCCCAAGGGAGTATAACAAGCAATATTCTCAAAAGAGCAATATGTCAAGTAAGGGTAGCAATCCTTACTCTTATCGAGTCTGTAATTACTCGAACATGATGCAAGAATGAGACCAAACTGAAGATTGTCTCAAGTAGAAAGGGTTGAGCTCCAGACTGTGCAAGGATGATGTGCTGAGGTATTGCCTGTTTGCATCTAATGATGTAGTGGAGAAGAAGAGTCTGGGCTTTCTCAACTGAATCCCAATCTGACTCAAGTAAAGACAACCCCCAAATCTTTGAGCCATATAGAACAGTGGGACGAATCAATGTGTCCATGAGGCTCATCTTGGATGAGATGTCCTAGAAGTGATATCAAGAGCACCGTCTCTAGAGAAGGGCTAAGGATCCATATTCTTTATTGATCTAAGGCTAAAAAGTTGGTCGCAAACTAAAGCAGGGACTTGAGAATTGCACCCCCAAGTACGTATATGTGCTGGTGATCTCAACCTCCTCCCCTCTGAATAGGAAGTGAAGGTCTGAAGTTTTCTTCACCCAATTGAAGATCATAACCTTGGTTTTACCCAGGTTGACCTTCAACTGTCGAAGATCGCAAAACAAAGCTAAGGCATCCAACTGCCTATGCAATCCTTCTAGAGATGAGGAGAGGAGGACCACGTTGTCAGCCTAGGAGTAGAATAGATATCATGGCCTTGTGAAGAAGGAAACCGTCAATGTCCTGGATATGTTTGTGTAGAAAAGCCTCCAACTTATCAATATAGATCCCAAATAGGGTAGGGGGCAATGGACAACCTTGTTTAACCTCAATAGTGCTTCGGATGAAATCAAACATCCCATGAACCATGCGAAGATGACCAAGGAGCCCGTCTCTCAACTCTAAGAAGTGCTCAATGTAGAAGGCCAGAGAAGGACAAAATGGCTTAGAAATGCAGACGACTTCTTTTTTGAATTTCGATTTGTGATTTTCCAAGCATCCAATGACTACTCTTTCATAATTGACTTCAAAAATCCCTTCAAAAAATTGTTCAAGTTGTCAAACGTCCGCAGGAAATTTTCTCTAAACTCTCAAATATTTGTGGCCTTTACAAAGATAAAACAAAGCCTCCTTTTGTTCTCGGCTAGGCAAGGTAAATAGCCCAAAAGTTTTAGTTAAATTTTACAAAAAAAATTATGATTAACTTCTCAAATTTTAAAGCCCTAAACCCTTAAAAAAATCAGTTATTCCTGCAAGACGTCAAGTTAGCAAGGGCTTTCAAACCAGAGAAAGATGACACAACCTGTTCAGGCTTTTAGTTAAGGAAAAAGGGTTCCAAATGCTTGCATCCTTCAACAAAAACTTTATGAATTAATCTCCCAACCTTCAAAGGATGGATTCTCTGCACAATTCGAATTTCAAGCCCTCAAACCCTAGCGGTTAGGGTAGACGCAAAATAAGGATGAAAAGAGGTTTTAAAAGCTAGAGTAGATAAGATAAGATAAGATAAGATAATTATATTTATGTCCAACTAATGACCACAAAGTAGGTCAAAGGGACTGTTGAGTACAATGATGTCCATCCAATGCGGGAGAACCAAATGGTCTCCTATAAAAAATACAATGCATGAATATAAAAGGTACAATGCAGGAACATAAAAGATACAATGTATGGAATGCCCTGACGGAGAATATCCAAGGGCTAATGGGTCTGAGGATCAAACCCATCTCTCCTAACCTCTGAGGCTGACTGAAGAACACTAAAAAAAACTCCACAAAGTTTGTTGGCCTAATGAAGGGCCAATGGGAGGTGCAGACTGCCCACTTAATCATTATATTGGGGAGTTCCCACACTACTGAGGTCTGGAGAAACTAGTCCATCTCCCAAGGATGGATCTGAGATGGATTTTCTGCTAAGGTCTCGTGTTGTGGGGTGAGGTGCCATGGATCCTCACTGATCTAGAGTCTGGACATGAAACAATATCAATCGGTCTCTTGGTGCCCCTGTCTAAAGGTAGTATCCTGAAAAATGCCGTGATCATCTGTGTAGGGTGTGGTCTGATGGGAAGCTAAAGAATATGCAATCAGAACTAGAGAGCCTCCTACATATATAGGGCCAAACATCTCTGATTGGGATACCTGAAAAAGTCTACAAGGGTTTGAGAATCTCTAAACAAGCAATGGAACCTTCCTCTGATCTCGTAGTAGATAGGGCATCCAAAAAATGAAGTGCCCCTCGGTCTTTACTTCCTATAAATGACATACTTGGAAGATTATCTATGGTCTATCAATCTGGTGGTCTGTCTCTAACAAAAGTTTATGAGAACAGTCTCTAGACTGGCTTAGAGGATTGCGAAGAGCATGCTTCTAGTGGTGAAATGTATACTGGGGTCGAATAATGATCCCATCTCTCAACTCCAAGAAGTGCTCAGCATAGAAGGCCATCTTTGGGCACAAACCTCTAGGAGGATTGACCTAGGTGACTTGGACGAACTACCTGTAGATGTCCTCCCTGATGATTTTGTTCAACTCCTATCTAGTAGGTAGAAGGTGACGAGGAGCATCCAAGGAATATCGGAAAGGAGGGAGACAATCCAAATGAATGCCCACTAACTCTAAGAGATCTGAAACACCTGTAAGCCAACATCTAGCCTGGCCCGAGGGAGTAGAACGGGCAATAGTCTCAGCAGAGCAATATGCCAAGTAAGGAATTTTGCTTTCTTTTTTAATGCCCACCAATCTACTTGCAAATAAGATTTAACAAAATTCTTTAAGAGAGAACACTCTACTTCAGATCTGCAAGGAAACAAAAAACCAATATATATATATATATATAGACACACACACACACACACACGCACACACACACACAAGATGAACGAAATTATAAGCATGGGTTAGAAAACACATACAAACTTATTCACAAATTTACAGATCTACTAGATCTAAGGTGTATGAGTACAACTCCACTCCTTGATCAGTTGAAATAAGCTCTAATTTAGCCATATCTATTTAGTAAGCATAATAATTTAGAGAAAAAAGATTAGAAGTAGTTAGATCACAAGTCAAGGCCAAAAACCCCATGCAACAAAAAATGATCACGAATGATAAGCCTTTAGAAAATTATATTGTGGGTTCTTTGACTTTTATGTTCAAGATTTGGTTAGTTCAATCAAAAACGCTCCCTCACGCTTGAGATCTCTACACACTTAAGATAGAATTGTTAGACCACAAGGAGTTAGATAACATGATGAATCAAAAGATCTAGAGATACCTGATAGATCAATTAAATTTTAAAATGTTTTTCTAAACTCAAGAACTAATGCAAGATACCTATGCAAATAGTAATCCACAGTTGGTTAGTGAAATAACAATAGTTTAAATTTAAAACCAGTAGAACATTAAGATCTGATTCGAAATGGTTTCTAGACAACCCTAAGATAAATTGTTAGATCCATAGGGGTTAGATAGTATAATGAAGAGGAAGTCGTAGGGATTTACCAAAAATCCACTAAATACATCCATATCTAGAATATTTCTCTAACCCAAATTCCAGTGCAAGATAACTATACATGAATAAATCTATGAAATAAAATGGAAATAACAATCGAATTATTACAAGTAGTATGTAAAATGTTAAACACATAATCAAAAAATCATACCATAGTTGTGGAAGAATAACACCACAACCCCAAAGACTTCGTTATCTTAATAAAAAAAAAATGTGGAGGTTCCTCAACCAAGAGGCCATTTACAGTTATCAGAGATGTTACAATGAGGAGCTTATAGCTCAATTTATAGAAAAAATGAGAGATATAGATCCCTCTTCAAGTGAAAATGGCTAGGTCCAACGAATTGCACAATTTTGACTTGATCCCAGGAGGAAAAAACCAGTTGAAAAATTGATCCACGTCAAAATAATCTTGACCCTTGATGAATTTCGATTTCCCTTGATGATGGAGTTGGATTGAACAAAAAATAAATTTTCCAATTTTTTCTCCTCGAAATCTTCTTATTTAATTTAACTAACATGGACTGTCTCATTAAAAAACAATTTTCTTGGAGAATAATTACGTTTCTGGACTAGTGAATTCCTTGTGGGACTTTTCCTTGCTTGATTCACGGAGATTCCTTTATTGGAAAAGTCTACATGCTTTTTAAATTATTTTTCACTTGGGGAGAATTTTATTTTTCTCTCATTTTAATTTTCTGACCAATTTCCGACTCATTATTTTGTCATTTTTTGCCGGAAAATGAAAATAATAAAAATTTGAGGGAATAGACATTTTCAACCCTCAAAGTGTGTCTAGATAGAAGGTTGAGGTGTTGAGGTCTAATTTTGATTACTCATACCCCTTTCAACTTCTATAGACAAAACATTTACAATTTACATCAAAATATTAATTAAAAACCTGACCAGTGGGAAATTTTAATAATTAAAAATAGATACTTAGACACGACCAAATTCTGCGAGACTTTTGACATAATCTAGTATGGAATTTTACATCGACTATATACACTAGGACTTACATAAGACTCCACCATCAAGCACCACTCAAGCTTTAGGATATGTTTGGGAGAAAAACTTAACCAATTATTTGATGTTTGGGAAACACAAATAATTAGCTAAGGAAAAAAAACTCCATAGAGTGAAACTTTATAGAAAAAAATCATAAGATTACCTATATATGTTACATGACTCAATTTAATCACACTAAAACATTTTTCAATGTCCACTCAGGGTTGTAGAATATGAATTACATAGATTTGACAATCTGCTGAAAAGTGATGATGATCTTTTGGACTTCAGATTGCTCTGACCATGAAAAATAAAATTTACTCTGCATATGGGGTCTTTAGCAATCCTCTAGTTGACAATTGAGTGGTCAACAAGAATGATGAGATTGTAGAAGTTAAGATTAACAATGATCAACAGAGAGATTATGATCTTCTTGTTCACATAATTAAAACTGTTGAAATTGGCTACATGAAGCTCACAACAGATAAATTATGACACTCACATGCCTCTAACTCCAAGCATGATGTATGAAAAGTTCCATTGTGTTATAAGAAAAATCAGGTCCCACGTCATGGTGTAGATGCAAATGGAATCAAGACTAAAATGACAAGGTCGCCTAGCCCCTGCGCTACTAAAATGAAAGGAAAAAACTCGGTGTGGTTGATAAGGAAAACATTGATTGTTCCAATAGGGTTTCTCCACATGTGAGTGAATATGTAGAGATTGTTGCTACTTTTTCAGACAAGAGTCGATCATCTAATGGAGAAATGGAAGAAGAAAATCTTAAACAAAACAAAAATCAGCTGCATTCTCAACTTGGAGAATCTTAAGTTGAATCTATACAACATTTTAACACAATTGGTGTAACAATTATGTGGAAACCTTAATCAAAGCAACAAGGTTTTTGCAATTACCAATATTCAGGGTGGTGAATATGGAGAAGAGCTAGAGATTGTTACATCGCTTGTTTTGAACAAATATGGATGGATCAAAAGTGATAAAAAAAATGCAAGGGGACACATTGTGCAACACCCGAACTTGCAATTGCTTGAGAACATGAAATGTTGAGAAGGGTGGATTGTAATGTCCCTTTCTAATTAAATGCCCCAAGAAGGCCGAAGTAGCATATCCAACCCCATAGGCTATAATCATTGATAAAGGGGAAAATGCATTATCAAATGTTTTGGGGCAACATCGAGTACATGTTGGAGTAGTTGGGGCAAAAAACCCAAATTGGGGGGCTACACTTGAAACCCCTCACATTAATTTAAGGTTAAGAACCCCACAAGGAAATCTATAAATAAGAAAGAGTTAGAATCATTTCTCATCATCGAATTGAATTGGTTTATCTTTGTTTTCTTTGAACTCAAGGCTCTAAGGGTTTAAAGAACCCTTCTTCTTTATTAGTTTCGGTGGAGTTGGTCCCACCCTAGCTAATCCCCTATCTAGTTTTGATGGAGGTGATCCCACCCTAGCTAGATTTCCCTTTCTTTGTTTTGTTACATCATAATCTTTTGGAATAACTAGGACCAGTTCTAGCCAATAAGAAAGTGATTCGATGTAGTTATCTATTTGGTCAACAAGCCACGTTCATGATCAACGAAGGTCTATTAGGGGTATATCTGGTTTATACAAGTTTCTGGGAAGCGAGTTTCTTTATCTGTGGTTTCACTCAGTACAATTTGAGGCTCGAGTGTTGGTCAAAGGAAGGACAAAAATGCATTTGAGTTTCTATCAGGAGGTTGTGGACCGTAGGGCCACAAGGCCAAAGTATAATTTTTGGGGCAATGAAGGGAGCATAGGAGGCATAAAACCTTACAGTAGCATACCCATGCAGTAACTGAAGTACAAAAGTATGATTGGAGCTTAGACTCACCCCCCAAAATTCTGATGAGGGTAATAATCAAGCTATGGCAACAATTCAATTAGCAACAACGCAACCAATGGATCAATTCCTGAAGTTGATTATAAGAAAAATAGAAAACTAAGGACAAAAATCCCCTTGGGACATTACAACATCCCACGTTGGAGGAGGCCTAGAGAATGACATTTGGCAAGGAAAAAGACATAGGGATGATCATTATTGCGTAGAATTATGCCATGTGGTGTTATTACTTATATAGTCAAAGGAGGTCTCTTGATGAGGAGCATTCCACTCAATTGTTGAGAAGAATGATACTGTGTTTCTTAAATCATGAATCTACCATCTAAAAGAGAGGTGTTATCCTGAAAAGGGAATTTGAATCATCTTAAAGGGGCTTCTTGAGGCATTACATGTTGTTTAAGGCATGTGGTTTACATATTTGGAGGCTTACATGGAGAATTTGGCACATGTCAATTTCTGGATAAACATACCTTAAAAGCTACTCTAAGAGGAGCATCCTCACTCAAGGGTTTCTAGCTCTCTTAAATATTATTTAATTCAGTAGGGTTTGGTCTGAAATGTATAAAATAGAGGAGATGATTTATTTTATAGAAGCATGGTTGGAAGATTGGGAGGTACCCTCCCAGCACTAAGTTGAAAATTTTGGGAGGATTGAAAATACAAGTTCACTGTGAAGTTTTTGTTGGAAAATCAGAAAGGCAGTAAGATTTTCCCCTGTTGATAATTACTTGTGATTTTTTTGAGTTATTATTATCTTTCTTATGTTATTCTTTTATCTTATTTCATCAAGTAATAACCAAAACCAAAACACGAAGATCAAGAACACTAGATGTAGGCGCACAGCCAAGCAAAAACTCCTATTTAAGGGAAAACCCAGTCAAGAACTCTTCCTTCAGTAGATTCATATGAAAGTGAGACAACCAAGACCTTAACCAATAAGCCTTCCTCCTCCACCAAGTCAGCCTTTTAATGAGATATAGCAACCTTCAATAGTCTCTTCTTGTCCAACAACTTCAACCCAACATTAACCCAAAAATTTCGGCCCAACTTCACTAGCAGCTTCAGAATTTCAGCTTCCCAACAACTGAAAATTTTTGGCCCCTCCAACATCTTCACAACTTAACACGTGTGGGAAAAAGAGAGAGAATTTCGACTTCTTCTTCTTGTGAGAGACCTCCTTCTCCTTCGCTATCCTTCTTCCTTGAAATTCACACTTTTTGGCCCCAAAAGTTGCAGATTGAACTTGTTGTATGTTAGTTACATATGAGGTCGAGTTTATATAGCGATTTTGTTGCCCAGTTTAAACCAACTTGTCCAGTTTGAGGTCGACTTGGTGGAGGAGGCCTAATTGAGATATTTTACAATAAAAAAAATTCCTTTTTGACAAATAAATCCCAAGAAGGGTTCTTTACAATATGACATGGACAAGGACACTTGACACAAACCCTAGAAGTTTGCAATGGAGGATTTGACCTAAAAATAATTGGCCCAAGCATGAAACCCATGCTTTAATAAGTCAATTTAATAATAATAATATTTCATTTTTCTTTCTTTTGACAAATACATTATATTGTGACTTAAATACATTTATGAAGGTTGGCACTAGTTACATTCTTCAACACTCCCTCTTAACTAGGTAGTTATTCATAATTACCTATATCTATAGTGGTACATGGAGGATCTCCAAAATGAACTATGAAGACTTCTGGTACACTCAGTGCCACAGACTAGATTCCTGACCAAGGTAATCTATCCGGGTGGGACTAAGATGGACTAAAGCTTCCATCCATTCTAGGTACCATCAATCTAGGGATCTAGGTGCATATCCAACGTCAGAGCTCTAATACCAATTCCGCCCTCCCTCTTCGAGATCTAGACATCAAACACACATAGGTCAGCCAAATTGTCTACACACTATGCAGTTCCAGGCCGCAAGGTCGCATCACCGAGGGTTCAAATTGTGTAGTGCACAATTTAGTCGGGGTTCGGTGAAGCTGAGTTGCCTGGTCATAACATTCGGTATCAGAGCTTTGGATTCTAGGGTTTCGCTGCTCCAAACAGGTCATCGTGGCATTCTTGCTATAAATTTTTTTTCTGCGACATTTCAGAAGTTGAAACAAAAAACCTATTTAAGAAGACATCGTGCTAAATCGCGGGTTCGAATTTCAGAGCTTTTTGCGCTATATTTGCGGAGATATGATCTGAGGAAGTTGGTCTTTTTGCAGACTCCTGAATTACATTCCAAATAGGTGACCTGGGGAAAATTGTCATAACTTTCTCTTTGAGCATTGGATTGAAATTTCGCAAAAAGTTACAGAAAGAGGACGAAGTATAGTTTCTTCTAGATATTTTTCAGAGCCAAAGGTCCAAATAGTGACACATGGCATTTCATACAAGTTCACTCTTTTGGAAAGGTCTATAATCAGGTCACTGTGGGAGATTTGGCATAACTCTTCATTGGAGAATCCAATTGGGGTCAGACTGGTGGCATTGGAAAGAGGACACAGAGGGCTACTGTAGGTCACAATTTCGGAAGGAAGTTTGATGGGAAGGATCCGATAAACTGGATACTTCAGATGGAGCAATATTTTGATCTACATGGTGTACCACTGTTACAAAAGGTATGTATTGCATCTTCATATTTAGAACCGGATCAATTTTTATGGTATAAAGGGCTTTGTTCTCGTAAACAACTTTTTACGTGGTCAATTTTCACGGAGGAAATGATAGCACATTATGAGGATACAAAGAGCAACACCTTCTTTAGAGCAACACCACAACAATTGGAAAGAGTAAAAGGCTTTGTGACATACTAGAAAGTAAAATTATGGCAACAATGAATTCTACCCCTCACAGCTATGAAGATGGAAGTGTTGTTTCTCCTAGCCTTCCACAACCTACAAGGGTTACACCACAACAATTGGAAGAAAAAAGAGAAAAAGGGCTTTGTTACAATTGTGATAGCAAATGCACTAAAGGTCATAAGTGTGTTGAGAAGAAATTATTTTACATAGAGTATGAAGAGGAGGAAGAAAAGGATCAAGAACCATCAAAAGAAGAGGATATACGCCATGATCCCATCCCAGAGATAGAAGAAATGAATCAGACCATATCTTGTAAAGCATTGGTAGGAATTACACTCCTAAAACTATCGAGATAGAAGGACATATCAAGAAGAAAAATGTTCAAGAAGTGAAAGATCACATCGAGCATCAAGAAATGAATCCGACCATATCTTGTAAAGGATTGGAAGAATTTATCACTCCTCAAACTCTAAAGATAGAAAGACATATAAGAAGAAAAAGGTTCAAGTGGTGAAAGATCACATTGTGCATCAACAACAAGTTCTCCAACTTTTAA
>APFE031530465.1:0-20226 GCA_000404065.3 Pinus taeda | reverse complement strand
GTTGTTGCTGACTTTTTGTCTAGAGTAAATTTGCCTACAGATGAAGAAGGAATGGTGGATGATCGAATGCCAGATGAACACCTATTTGCTATCTTAGTACTCTCTTCATGGTTTGCTGATATAGCAAACTACTTGGTTTCAGCACAGTTCCCACCACACTTATCCTCAAAAGAGAGGAGCAAGATAGTAAGGAAGAGCACCCCTTTCACCTGGATTAGGGGCAATCTCTTCAAACTTGGCCCAGATCAGTTCTTGAGGAGATGTGTCAGGGACGAGGAATTTTTTGACATCCTCCTGACTTGTCGTGTCGGGCCTTGTGGAGGTCATTTCGCAGCAAAAAGAATTGCCTTCAAGATACTGCAAGCATGCAACTATTGGCCCACTCTTCATCAGGATGTGAGGAGATATGTCAGCCAGTGCGATCGGTGTCAAAGGATGGGGAAACCCACTCCAAAGGATGAAATTACCATGTAGCCTCAAGTGATCTTTGAGCCATTTGAGAAGTGGGTCATGGGCTTTGTGGGGCCTACCAGCCCTCCTTCAAAACAGAAGCAATACATCATTGTGTGCACTGACTACCTGACAAAGTGGGCAGAGATAAAAGCAATCAAAGCAGCGACAGAGGAAAAAGTAGCTGAATTTTTAAGAGAGAACATATTCTACAAGTTCGGTATCCAAGAGAAGTGGTCATAGATCAAGGCAGCCAGTTCACTTCTAATTTGATTGAAGAACTGCTCACACATCATAGAATCCAGCACAAGACCTCCACCCCTTACCATCAACAAGCCAGTGGTTAGGTGGAGGTCACTAACAGAGCATTGGAAGGGATCCTGACAAAGGTAGTGAGCAGCAACAAAAAATACTGGGCAGAAAGATTAGCTGAGGCCACTTGGGCCTACAACACAACATGGAAAACCACCACAAGGTACACACCCTATGAGTTTTTCTATGGGAAGAAGGCTTTGTTGTCAATAGAATTTGAATTAAATACCCTAAGGATGGCAGCTCAGCTAGAACTAGACCTTAGCCATGCACAGAAAGAAAGATTACTCCTGCTCAATATATCGAATGAACACAAAATGCAAGCCTTTCTCCACACAGAGGTATTCCAACTTCAAAGAAAGATATGGCATGAAAAAAACATCAAAGAGAAGCAATTTCAAGGGGGAGATTGGGCACTACTCTATGATCCAAGATATAAAGATTTCAAGGGAAAGCTGAGGACAAGATGGTTGGGACCTTACACTATGGAGAAATGCAATGACAATGGTTTAGTTCTGATCAGAACCATTGATGATGAAGCCATCCCCATGCTTGTCAATGGACACAAGTTGAAAATCTACAGGAAACCCCTCTCTAAGCGAGAGTTCATTGAAGGATTGAATAAGTCAATGATGATAGCAGAGCATGTCTTAGCTTAAGAAAAAGGGAAAAAATAAACAAAAAAATAATAGGGACTCAAGTGAAAACCTCCATGAGGCGCTTGAGTCCCATCATTGGGTTGAAAACCTCTCCTAAGGCGGACTAGTGGTGTCAAAAAAAGAGAAGAAAGAAAATAAGATCCCTGGGTGAAAACCTCCCTTGGAGGCGCCTAGGGTAGGCAACTAGGGTGAAAACCTCCCTAAGGCGCCCTAGTTGTTTTCAAAACAAACAACAAAAAAACAAAGAGAAAAAGAAAAAGAAAAATGAATTTCCAGTTGTATTACAGGTTTGCAGGAGGACTACAGGAAGCAGCAGCAGGTGCCAAGGGAGCTCTAAAACCAATACCAACACCTATCCTACCTTCCCACACCTTTCTCCATCATTCTTGATGTTCTTTTCACCTCACTATGATTCTTTTTCGAAAACTATGTTTTCTACAGGAGGCTCCTGTAGAAATTACAGAGAGCCAGAAATGGATTTTAAAGGCAGTTTGAGGAACAAGAAGCTTCATAAATATTTATAAATCCTCCTGTAGTCTTCAAACCTCTCTTCCATCACTTATAGACCTGCATCATATCCCAAGCACCACTCTTCCCCCTGCCAAGAAAAAACACAGAAAAACAGTTTTCTTAGAAAAAGAAAAGAACAAAAAAACTAAAAAAAGGAACAACACCATTCACCTCATCTGAAGCCTACCCTTTACCTCTCCATCCCTATCTATACTTTTGGCATCATCCTCATAGATCCAAGCACAAAAAAGGCTAAAATTTCGAAAGGAGAAGTAGCTATAGGAGCTCTTGTAAGAATTCTTGTAGAAGTTGATCCCATTAAAATCTAGCATTAGCAGCATGAGGGTGCAAATTTGAAGGTTCAAGCAGACACCTAAAGATCAAATCCAGCCAGGAAGGAATCTGCACACAGCACAACCATATCTCAACAAGCAGACAAGCATGCATCAAAATAAATAAAGGCATGCAGTAGTAGAAGGAAAGGCCATAGCAATGAGATGGTTGAGGTTGGTTGGGGTTGAGGTGGCCAGTTAACTTGGCCATCTTCATCTAGTTGACTTCACTCATCCGAAGATGTCACCACACATCCGCTTAGTCAAACTCAAGAGAGATGTCAAGGACAGGTAGTGGAGGCGATGGTAACTCTGATGCAATCATGAGGGGTGATTACAAGGAAAGGGAAATGATGACAAGGTAGGTGGGGACCAACAATTCAAATGGGGCCAACGTAGACTTGGCCAGCTCACCCTCCATCACCAGAAATATCCATAAAAAGCCATAAGTACTCCTCGTTGAAGCACTCTCACCACCTTTCTCCTTCATTCTCTCCTCAAAACTCCACTCCTACTACCTTCTTGTGCCCTTACAAGCCTTGTACCCATTTTTATCCACTGATCTTTCCAATATCTCTGCTCTCGACGTTCTACAGGAGAACCTACAAGAACCCTACAGGAGGGCTGGCAGTGTTCTACAGGAGGGCCAGTAAGTCGTTTTGGAGGGGAAAAACATGGTTTTTAGCACAATTGTCGGGCTGAAGAGGTAGGCTCTTGGCATACCTCCATTGAATATCAAAAAAAGCAAGCAGTTGTTTGATTTTGAGGGGAAAATATAACTTTTGAGTGGAGGAAATTCATAAAACGAATTTTTGCTTATTTCTTAAAAAAAGAAAACCACAATCTCTATCTCTCTGTTTTTATTCAAAAACTTTGTTCTCTACATTTCCATAGCTGGTTTCCCAAGGAAGGAAAACAAAATGACAGGAGGTTTTATGAGGAAGGAACCAACCAACTCCTCTAGGCTCCATGCACACCCCCAAGTAGTTGACATATTCACAAGAGCAAATTGGATGAGCTTTTTTGAGAAATTCTGAGGGTTTGATGAGGAGATTGCTCTGGAATTTTCCCATTCTTTGGTCCCTCACTCCAAAACACATGCCACTGTCGCCTTTAGAGGCCTTTCCATGGAGATAACACCTAAATTTATCAGTAGGGTCACTACCCTTCCTCTTGGGTTACCTTGGAGTAAGGATGAAAAACCAATTCGCCAGGCTGCCAAGAAAAACTTCTTCCAAAATAATGAAACCCCTGTAGAAGATAAGAATGGCATAAGAAGGGCTAGCATAACTGTTTGGTCAATTTAGTATTCCTAAATTGATATCATTAATTGTCAACTCGGGGCTCATAAGCTGATGAAGTGAAGGTGTACTATATGTACTTAAGCAACCTCTTAAAGCTTTTTGTCGTTTGGGGGTATTGTTTGTGATTATTTTATCTTCCTAAGATGGAGTGATGTATTTATAAACAAATGAGTGATGGTGTGTGTGGAGTGAATTCTAAATGAGTGGGGGTGTGTGATTAGTGGTTTCTAACTATTTGCTGAAAAGGAAGACTTTGAAAGAAATGAATTAAAATAACTGAAAGCAAAGAACCACTTTCTAATGGTATTAGACACCATTCATGCTGCTGCAAAAATAAGAAAATCACTTAAAAGACCAATGATAATGTTTATCTCTTCCTAACTCTCTGCCTCTAACACATAATACTGTGTAAGACACGATTAAGAAGTAGCTAAAAGTAAGTCTAATAACTGATGAAAATGAGAAATCTACTTTAAAGACTAGTGATAATATTTTGCTCTTTCTAACTCTCTGCCTATATCACATAGTACTATGTAAAGCACGATTAGAGAGTAGCTAAGGATTAGTCTAGAAAGCACCCAAAGCCAGCTGCAAGTGATTAGTATTTTGATCTCTAAGAGATAAACAATTTATAGTAAGAGACCATTCATTTCATATATTAGCAGACAGTTTTGAAAATTAAAACTAAAAACTAGCTATGGAAATAAAGTAAGGAGCAGCAACTCTAAATCTGTCAACTGAAACTACCACTAGATGCAAAGCAAACACATAAACACACAAATAATCCCGAGTCAAAAACCTGCAAAAGAGCAATGCTAATCAGCTTAAAGAAAAGATCCAAAACGAATTAAAATGAAGTGAATTATGCTGTACATAGATCAAGAAAAGAAAATGCTGAACATGAAAATACTATACAAGGCTAGTATGAACAGGGGCCCTCCATTCACATAACCCAAGAAAGACTCAAAGTGTTGAAAGCTCCAAAACAGCACTGGTTCTATTACTCCATATGCAGAAATTCACAGTTAAGAGTGCTAGAACAACACTATAAAAACAGAGTTTTAGGAATGCTTAAAAATTACAACAAGTTCACAACATACAACAAGTAAAAGTCCCTTTAAGTGTACACAGACGCAAGTATTTATAGGCATTTGAAGGATAGCCTATGCGTGCTGCTAAAAAACAGAAAATAACAAATTGTCATGTGTAATTAAAACTGAATTAACACGTCATGAGCCTGCGTGGGTGAGTCGGAGGTCCTGGTCGTCATGGGAATTGAATCCAAAGTTGGATTATGTTCCCCACGTCCTGCGAAACACGGGCAAGCCACCGTCTGAGCTGACGTGACCAAATAGCTTACGTATCACCGTTGAGCTGCCTTTGTTGACCGGATCTTGCCCCTGTTTGACCGGAAGTATGGATGACGTGGATGATTGAACAAATGGCACAGGAACCTCGAGCACCTTGATACCTAAGTACCCATGTGGCTCGTTTGGCAAAATGGCACGTGGAACCTTGAGAACAACAAAAAGGCTGCGGAATCTCCAGATGGCTGCGGAATCATCAGATAGCTGCAGAATCGGTAGAGAGCTGCGGAATGCCTGTAAATATGTCAAAATCTAAACAAAACAGTCACACATTAGCAAAGCTCACTTGATCATGCTTAATGACATCTAATGTAATGATCTGGGCGGTTTTACAGGGAAAATGAGGTGAAAGAGAGAGATAGGTGATGAAAAACAGTAGATAATAGTAGATGATGAGGTGTAGGTTAGAGGCTCTACAAGCATGCAGCTTCAAGGAGGGGCAGTGATTCCAACGAGACAGACTTGCTCATGTATGCAAGGATAAAGTTTGGTATCGAACAGGGATTCTTAGTATCTTGTGAAACACATTTGAAAATAGCCTTGTTGACATTAAAAGAACAAAACGCATGACTACAGAGAGAAAGAGGTAGCCTTTGTAACATATGGCATATTTCTTGTGCACCAATGTCTTTATCTGCAATGGTTTTTGTAAGGAGCTTTTGGATTATAGCAATAGTAGGTGCTTCTGGATTGGCACTTTTTGATAGCTGTGATAGCATTTGATGGTAGCTCTCATATCTTGTTTCTACTCTTGCTGCATACTTTGAAATATATTTCAACATAGCATAGCCAGAAAGGATTGGTTAGAAATCAACATTTGCTTTCCAAATAGAGAGTAGAACGACATTGTGAATATTCAATCTTTCATCATTGCGAGCAGGGACATAGCTTTTATGACCCTTATCATCAATGAAAAGTGAAGAAGTGGACTTCAAATCCCACAGTACTCCTTATCGGCAGCTAAGTACATTGTCTTTCTTGCGAAGACAGGAAGATTCATGACACTTTGTATGACGTTGAATGCAGTTGACGAGCTTTGTATACTATTTAGACTGATTGGACGTGAATATTGTTGTTGTGTCAAGAATACATGGGCTATGAATTGTTGATTGGTGAAGCGAAGTATTTTGGTTTCTGCCTGACGTGGATTCCAGGTAGTTACATAGTGGTCAAAATATTTTTGTGCATTAGCAACTTCTAATGCATTGTCCCAGTCGATTGTGTCCATGTTTGGTGCATTTTACAGCCAGAGGAAGCCATGAATGTGTGTGGATCCTCTATGTTGCCATTCGTATCTAAATATAATATGAAGGTTAAATTTGGTTAATACATATATATGCAATGTATAAAACTAATGTAGAGGGAAATGGATATTGAAAAATACCTGCACTAGTAGTCTACTGCATGGAGGCCTTTTTGCAGGATTTCTTCAAGGAAAATTGTAAATCTACAATACATATATTGGGCTGTTAGATGTGGGTTTTTAATTATGTTTTGAACTTTCCATTGGAAGTGGTTGACTGAATTGGAAGGAACACTGCTAGGCATGATTGTGTGCAAGTCATGCCATTTAGTATCAGCTACACTGAGAGTGAAAAGGAATGTCATACTTCCTATTTGCGTGATCATGTTAGTCATCTCAAATCGTTGTTTGTTCCAGAAAGACCGTGTTCCTCGTAGGGTTGAACCGAACCACATTATTTGCTATGGCAATCTTGAATCTGGAGAGTCACGAAGACACTGTCGTAGGTCTGAAATCGTTGTTGGCAATTTTTTCTTAATGTACTTCTTCACAAAAACACTAGCAGTTGCTTGGCTACGGTGGCACATTAGAATGTTATAAATATAGTAGCGAAATCTTGGGTGTTGGCCAAAATGGTTATCATGGTAGTGCAACAAGTGTAAAGCATATTCATGCATCTCAACTTTTGTAAGTCTTGGTTGCATGATCATTGCAAGGCCTGTATGGAAGAGTGTGGGGAATGCCATGGCAAAGAGGCAAATGGAGTTGTATTCATTTATAGTTGTTAAAGATATTGGAGACCAATCGATAGAGCTTGTTGAATTTGAATGGGTCAAGTGCAAATAGTTACAAATGTGCTCAAGCTCAGTACATGAATTTGGGAGTATGGGAACAAAAGAAGAGGGTTGGATTTCTAATGGAGGTAGCATGACATCAGTACCATAAGTAGAATTAGTAGTGGTTTGATGGGGTTCAAAAGAGGAGGTAGTTAAATTATGGAGAAGAGAAGAAATATCTTTAGGGTGATCTGGTAGCGCAGAAATTGCAGTTGAATTGAATTGAATATCATAGTAGTAAGGGTAATTTTTTATTTTGTATTCAAGGGCTGCAAGGACACGTGATTTGCAAACGAAGAATTCATAAGCCTTTTCAGATGGATTTTGCCTTTTCACAATGAGGATGTCTAAGTCAGAAATCATTCGGGGTAAGTATTTGGCAACAGTGGTGATGTCTTGAGGGAAGCTAATTGTATGGCCACTATATTTGTATTGACCACCATGAGCATGAGTGACTTGTAGAATGGGGTTGACACTTGCAATGAGCATTTCTTCAACTTGTGTTAACTGTTGAAGGACATAGGGTTGTTCTCCAAGGTTCATGTTGTTGAGTTCAGAAAAATGACTAGTAGATTTAGATGATGCACAATGAAAACAAGAAAGTCTACCGTGGAAAAGCTTTGTTTTCATTCCTTGGTACGATCCTTTGCATATTGTGCAAACAAGCATGGTAGAAAGTCCATCAATCCTTTCTTCAAAGAGACGATGTTCTTCATTAAGGGGAGGGTTATATTGGATTTGATGAATGTGAGATAGGTTGGTTTGTATAGTTGGGAGAGCATTTGAGGTGGGAAGGGATGGAGAGGAAGTAGTAGGGTTGTTGCGGTTTTCATAAAGTAGTCATTGTCGTGCATTTATTTTATCCTTTTGTTGTGCATAAAGAAGATGTTGCCACTCATTTTTGTCCACATTTTGATTGTTTTTTGGCATATCTAAACAAGTACAAATAATTATTTTTAGTTTTCATAAATGGGTAGTGCATGTTTGGAGAATGTATTACAAGTTTTAGAATTAACTTTTTTTATTTGAACATAGAATTAATTTTTTTATTTCAACATCGGTGAAGGTAGGTAGATTAGGTAGAAGGAAAAACATGCAATTAGGAGTAATCTAAAATAATATTTTATTTTGGCATCTATTATTGATAGGAGAGAAGCAAGATAACCAATATTTTTCTCCCTTCTTCTTCATTTTTTTTTGACAAGTTTGAACGATAGCATGAATAGATTAGCAAGCAATGGATGGAAAACTTATGTAGTAAGTATTTACAAATGTTGATATCTATATTATGTATAATGAAAAGGGTAAACATACATATTTTGGAATAACTGGAAGAGAGTATTTGCAGTGACAGTGTGCATCACAATAACATGGGTGTATAATTTACAACAATATGAAACAATGAGTTGTGCAGAAATGTTTTTTATGTACAAACAGTAGTGTTAGAAGAGACCCTAAAAGAAACTTCAAAGGCGATGAACAATAGGTTGTTTTGAAGTGGACATTGCTTGAATTTCAGTGAGGGCTTCCTTGCATGCAGAGGGATATTGAATTTCTTTTGAATTGATCAGTATTGCTAAACACCATTGAAGTAATCTGCTTTAATGGAAAGTGTTAGCAGGAAGCGACGTCCTGAAATTCGGCCACAAATTTCCTGCAGATCAGTTGGTTCGATAGAAAGAAGGAACAGATCTTTGGTCGTGATTCCCATGAGCTCGTTCCCTGCATCGTTGAAAGCTGTGATGTTCTATAGGTGCCTGGTGTGGTCATGTAGCACAATTTTAAGTTTGTAACAGTAGTCATATTCAGGGAAGTCTCTGTTACATTTTTTACAATGCCAAAGATTGTTAGAATGCTCCACAACCTTCTCCATGCATTGTTTTCCATTTAAATCTAATGGTCATGCTAGAAAGTAGAAGTCGTTCATGTGAAGAGCGGTTATTGTTGCATGAACTGAAACCCATATTGCTTTATCGGAGGTTTGCATGCCAACAATTTCATGAAACGGCTATCGTGGTAGGGCATGTTTCGAAGCAACACCATAGTTTCTACTCAAAGATGGAGAAGAGGAGCTATAGCTTGTTTCACGGAACCATGCATGTAGTTTGTAATGCCCCACTTAAATCTTATCCTACAAATTTTGTTAATGTTTACATTATCTAAAAATATTGAGAAATATAGGCCTAATATAAAATTCATGATTTCCATTATTTAAATTCTCCACTTACCTTCTCAAATTGAATATTGGGTAGAATTTGGTCTCCTTCCATTATTTCAAAATGTATGTATTCATTTCACATTACACAATGTACCCTCACATTTATTAAAGAGAAGACATGGTCCTCTCCATGTAATTACATTTCACATTCCCCCATGTACCTTCACATTTACTTGGGAGAAGACATAGTCCTCTCCAACTCATTATTAATATATATATATTCATTTCACATTACCCAATGTACCCTCACATTTATTAAAGAGAAGACATGGTCCTCTCCATGTAATTACATTTTCACATTCCCCCATGTACCTTCACATTTACTTGGGAGAAGACATAGTCCTCTCCAACTCATTATCAATATATATATTCATTTCACATTACCCAATGTACCCTCACATTTACTAAGGAGTAGACATGGTCCTCTCCATGTAATTACATCTCACATTTCCAAATGTACTCCTAGCTTAATTGGGAGAAGAGAAGTCAACTATAGGGATGGGTGAGAAGTGAATGACATTAATGAGAGGTGGTTGAGATGGAGAAGTGAAGGAGGGTATAAAAAGGGAAGGGAGAAGAGAGAAGGGGGAGGTTTTTTTTGGGAGGTTTTGCTCATGATTGTGTGGGTTGGTTGTGAGTGTTTGGATTTGTTATGATTTTGGGAGACCTTGGAAACCTATGGAGGTTTCTTGGGTTTGAGAGGAGGAAAGTATTATTATCTAGTTTTGCACATTCTTCTTGAGGACACACTATATCTGGTTGGACTTGGGCACGGAGGGCTAGGGAACCTGTGGAGGTTTCCTGGGCTAGGAATTTGTTTCCTAGTTGGCTGGGTGGTAAATCCGGTTGGGTCGGTGAGAAGAAGCGTTCAGCTGGAGCTATACGACAAAGGTATCATCATCAACCGCCGGAACAGGTATTTTTCCATGAACTACTCTTGTTAAGTTGTTATCAATGGAATGCTCATCTTAATTTATGTTGCTTATGATAAAATGATTAGATGTTAAATGTTTAAAATTTAATTGTGAGAAGGTCAGCAAGCTCCTTTTATTACTTGCAAATCAACAGTAAAATAGATCTGTTAGTGTATAATAGAATAAGGCTCAAACTATAGGAATCGGGTTCCTACACATGGTATCAGAGCCAGGTTTCAACCTCTAAGACCTATGGACCCTTATTTTGGCTTCCTCTCAAATTATTAATTTAAATTACCTTCTCTTTCATACTCTAATTATTTAAAGCTCAAAAGCCCCTCCCTAGATGCATATATTGAAAACTAACAGGAATTTGCAATACAGACCGGGACATATTTCTGGCAATCTTAATTTTCACATAGGAAGTGTCTTGACTAAAGTGTGCCTCTAAATCACTGTAATTCTCATAATATGCAAATTACTGTAATTCTAATATCACGCAAAGTTCTCAGGGTGCCTTCTTTGGCATATGTGGCAAGTATAATGATCTTGGACATATGTATTATCTCCATAAAATCCTATCCTGCAAAATTCATTTACGAAAATACTCACTGCCTTCAGAAAACGGGATGCCCAAGTGGGTTGTGAGCAGTTCAGAAAAAACCACAGAGAACTGCCAGCAAATAATTCAAGTTTGCAATATCTGGATGGGATTACCTGCAATTCGTTGAAGCTGAATCATGTTTCTATTCTGGTTAAGGGGAGGACTTGGATTCCGGGCAGCTTGAATAATTTGTATTCCAGCAATGCAAGTTCTCTTGTTGGAGTCACAATAAGAGCTCGAAGAGGACTCTGATTCTTGTCTCCCATAATATTTTTTTTTTTCCCTTTGCTGCTTAACAGCCCTTCCTTCCGTGCTGCTTCGTCCTGCTCCTCTAGAAGGCGCTGCAAAATTGGTAGCCCGAAGGCAAGGGTTTTTCCTGACCCAGTTTCTGCTGCACCAATATGAGCAGCTGCAGGTATGCAAAGTTTTTGTATAGGCGTAGGCTCCTTAAATCCCAGTGCCCAAATTGCCGTTTCAAGAAAAAGATGGAGCCTAAAGTCTCTCCAGGCGGAAAATTCATCCACATCAAATACTCTATCAGCTTCATGCTCTGCTGTGTTATCTTCTAGCATGTGAGATACAACAACTTGAACCTCACCTGCATCATGCTCTCCCTCTGTATTAACTATGTCTTTATTAATTTTGACTTCATTTTTTTTCTTCTTCTTCTTTTTCTTTTTCTGAATCTTTGGCGCTAACCCTTGGATTGAGCCATCTTTCTGGATAAGGCCTGAATCACTTCCATGGTCTTTATTGTCAGTTTCAATAGCACGTTTCTGTTTCTTTGATAAAGAGTGCCCCAAATTGTATGCATCTTCGTCTATTTCTTCCAACGATAAAAAGCCTCCTTCGCTGCTACCAACCAGAAAGTCGAAGCCATCGTCCATATGCAACTCGGTCCACGGAAGACTATCTACGCAACCCGAATTATTGTCTATTGAATCCGCTGAACTTTGCTTCTCCCTCTTCTTCTTGTTGGTCTAATCTGTGGAGGCATCCTTCGTCACCTTGTCTTCCAATTGTTTGGCCATTTGAGAAATCGCGTGCGAGATTTCGTGAATTCTTTAAACCCTGTAAAACCCTACTGTCAAGTGAGTGTCTAAGGGCTTTACAATGTGTGGTTAATAGATGCAGGCTCTCTTGTCTATGGACCCAAATCTGAAGTTCTTGTGGATGAACCAGAGACAGTTTTCTTTGAGACCACTACTCCCCATTCACGGTATGAAAGAAATCTGAAATTGTTACAATTAGTGTACTTATTTTGATTTAGTTTTTCCAGATTTACCCATTGAATACCACAAGAAATTACAAATGCATTTGATGACTACATTATGCTTGTAAAAAAAAAAAATCGATGTCTTCCCGGGCCGAATTAGGGCCAGGGACCAATAGGGCATTCATTGACTGGTGAGATTAATTGTGCGTTAAGCCATCCACCTGGTCTCGTTCTCCCTGTGTGTCTGCCTCACTCTTATTGCATATATTTTAGAGGCATAAGGTTGGCGCAAGTTCTGGGCAATACCCGTAGACCTGGTACCTCAGCCGGATTATCTCTGCTCTTTGTGGTGCAGCTCCTTAGGGCATGCTTCTTGAAGCACTTCAAAAACAAAAAAAACAAAAAGAAAGGGCCTATAAATTAAGCATACCTTGGTTCCGGTCATAGTTAGCTGGTTTGGTCAGACCCAAACCTTTGAAACTGACTGAACGTGAGGACAAGCCCAAGCAAGAGAGAAAGCAATCATCAAGGCTTCATCACATTAAAGGACAGAGGTAGCCCTAGGACCAAGGTCCTTGTGGCGTTAAGTCAAATTCTAGGCATGATTTCAAGCCATAGTCTTAGGCTGAAAACCTAATCAAGAAAAGCAAAGAAAGGTGAGGGGCATATAAACCCTGATTTGGAAGCGCGAGGAGCTAATCAAATAGCCCACACAAAGCCAAGTCAAAATAATTGTAGTCCAGAGGTCCGAAATCAATTTAGGAGATCCAAAATTCATAAGCATAGTGCATATATTATCTAACTATTTGTTTGGAAAACATTTTGAAGTTGTTCTCTCACTTGAGAAAAGAAGCACCCAAGTTCGAGTTTACTGAAGGCTTTTCAAGCTAAGTTGAATGAAGAATTTCTTTTTATAATATAACTCTGCGGCCAGGGGAGTTTTGTCAATCTCAAGATAGGTCAAATTTTGCCTTAGAACAGGAAGTAATCTGTGGGTTTTCGCTGAAGTAATTTGGAGGTGATCCGAGCTCTGTTCAGATATCTTTCCATGAAGGACTATAACCCGATGTCAACCCTCTTTCATGAAGTCTTTCGATCATTCTCAAGTCTAATTATGTGACTGTTGAAAGGGTTTCTGAGTCCTGCTGTAAGGGTTTTCTATAACAGAGCTCTTAGCATTAATTGTCAAGACAAATTCAAGCAAGCAATCGACCTCTTTAAGGCAGCATCATCACTTTTGTTCAAGACTGATCACATAAGTGATGTTATGGTATACCAAATTCCACTAATACTGGAGGGATCTACTTTGACAACTAACAGATTGCACCATCCTGTATTCATATGCCAATCCATTTCATTTTACACAGATGCTACTACATTTGGTGGCTTTGATATTACATGTTAATTAGATGGATCTATACCGCTACTCCCTTGTCCAAACCAAGATGATACATAGGAATTTGTATTTAGGTATTCTCATCCTTGTTTTGAATCATTGATATGTTGAGAGCCATAATAAAAGTTGTCTCACATCTATATTTTTGATGTATAATATTCGCGCATACTTGTCTCATTAGTTTGAGAATAAATCAATCTCTATAGAAATTTTTCACAATGTCGGGGATTGAGTGGAGAGTTCTACTCACCCTATAATATTTAACTTCTAATTTATTAAATTTAAGACTCTCGAGGTTTAATTGATAGGTATGAATATGAGAGTTGGCATTTGACTATGCTTAATGTGTCTTGGATGCTAATTCTATTTCATACTTCTATTTTAATATCAACCTCCAACCACTCTGAATCTGTAAGAGTATCATGATTAAATAACCTATTATTAAGATGGAATTATTCTAGCTCCACGCAAATCATAAGGGAATATAATAGTCTAAATAAGTTTCGATTTTCCAGTTTCATTTAATTTCTTTTTCCAACTCAGTCACGGATGGTAACATATGGGAAATTCATGCAAGATATTGGCTAAAAATTCATTGAACTATTCATTCTCATGACTTGCTTTAATTCTTTCTCACTTAACCTATCTCAACTATTTAATTCATCATTGAAAATGCCAATAAATTTTATGGTCCACTAGCACTACCTAAACATTATATTCTCTTTTGCATTGAAATTTCGAATCGAACCACAAACAAGACCTGTCATATGTAATCCCCTGTAAATTGGAGCTGCAAATGTAATAAAGCTAATTTCTCGACTTGTGAGCTGGAATATTTTCTGTTTATGTCCCATGTTTTCTGAAAATTTCCAACTCTTCTTGTGAAGAGAATTATAGTGGTATAATTCAACCAAACATTCAAAGAGTGCTGCAAAAAGATTCATGAATTTCAAGAGCTTGAAATATTAGAAGATATGCTCCAGGAAAAAAAAAGGTTATAAGGAGTTCTATCTTCACAAGAAGAGTTGGCATATCTGTGGAGAAACAACATTTTATGAGCTAACATGTATTAAGAGAGGAAACTAAAGATGCAAGCCTAGGTTGTGCATGCTTGCATGTGGACTTGTCCAAAACAAAAACCATGAAATGGATGCATTTATCAACTATTAGGAGAATGATTGTATATAAGCTAGCCAATAAGGGAAGAGATAGGAGGAGAAACCCCCCAGAGGGCCTGAACCTTGCACCATAGATTCTTTCTAGATATTCCTAATTGTGATCTAACAATGATGGATATTATTTAGCCTTTACAAGATGACATGCATTAATACTATTTTTACATTGCATAGAACTATAACCCTTCTCAGATTATCAATCCGAAAATAGCCTTTTACACTAAACACTTATTAGTAATTACATATTCCATATCGTTGCTCATCACTGCGCTACACAATGTCAGTCCCATAGAGCGAAACTTTCTTTGGGAAAATTTCTAGTCTATTTATACCAACTCAGCACCGAGGCAGAACACCACATGCATAAAAACCTGTGCATATTTGGACTGTATTGGGAAGAGATAGAGGTAGAATAAGAGTCTTAATAATTCTGGATCTCTTGTGTATATAAGATTAAGAGTCAAATCTATTATTTCTTTTGAGTTGTTGACACGCAGGCAATTCTCCATATCTTCATGTATAGGAGACAGGGCCAGATATGTTTAATTCTCTTGGTTAAGGAGTGCTTCCAAACCTTTATAGCAGGTGATTTGCGGGATAAATTAGTTGACCATGTTACTTCATTTGACTAGCCATTTATATCTGTAGATGGACAAAGCGATCCCAGTAGCCTTGTTTTGCTCAAAACATACGAGATATTAATCATCAATTAGGACTATTAGGCTGTAGGCTCAACCCATTAGGTCGTCTTTAAGCCTCGATGAATGGTCATTGGAGCCACATGGACTAGAACTCCTTGTCAAGGCTTTGTGACCAGTATTTTTACTTCCTTAGCTATATTTTATTTTTGAATAAATGAGACACCTCCTATCGCCATTTTAGGAGTCTTTACCAGACCACTATGCAACAAAGCACAATTGCAAAAATTATCTGCACCAGATAATGTCTCCTAAGTTTTACCTGGTCTTAGGACTTTGTAATCATTCTATAGAAGCTGACGGTGATGGGAAGTCATTTGCTGCAATCGTCTGTCGCTTCAATTTTAATCGTGTCTTGATGCACAGCTATATTGTACCCTCTTCTATGTTTTTTTCCTTTGATTTTTAGTCCTAATTAAGTAGGCAGTAGTAGTATTCACAGCCCTGGAACTACTGTTCCATAATTGCCTATCTCCTCTGACCAACAACTGTCCTGATTACCATCCTTATCCTTTTCACCTTGTGTGATTCGATCTGAGACTGCAACAGAGTTTGAAAAAAAAAATGACTAATTAAAGAATATTCAGCTGAACAGGTACACCTGCTCATATGATATATCATATGAGAAAAAGGTCTTCCACAATTTTTTTATCGATTATATATTTTTTTTCTTCTATTCCTGTTAGTGAAATAAAATCCGATAAGCATTAGGGTATTTCCATGTTTTGATTGAATTATAGTGCTCTTCTAATTTCAGGAAATGAAAATCCCCAAAATTATAGTCCTGTTTATTTCAGGAAATGAAAATCCCCAAACAAAGAGGAGAGATGTCTTGGAAGTAGCATTCGATAATTGTCTAACCTAGACCCCAACAAATTTCGTGATAACTCTCTTCCCATCTCCCAGGCCACAAAAGAGCCTGCTCATCAAAGGGCACAAAGTTCTCCTCCTCCAAGATGATTTGATTGTCATCTAGAGGACAGGCAGACATTACAGTCGATGTGAACAGGAATAGTTTCCAGGAAAATAGCTTGCCTGTAGTTAACATTTCTCAAGTTAGGAAATATCATAGCCAGTTTTTCAAATATTATATTAATGTTTGCAAGATCCTAAATCTATATCCTTTCTGTGCCATCACCTATCCCAAAACCTTCAGGCATGTACCATCATTCATGGATGGTTTCAACTTTCTCTTAAACCCTATTATTGCTGATGTTGCTTCTTCTCAGTCATAGCATTTTAGCTAACTTAGTCATTGCATTAGAGTTGGAGATCACAAACTAACGAGATCAAATGACAAATCCAAGAGTTGTTGTATCAAAGTGTTCCTCCCTGTGCGTAGTTACTCTCGTTTGAGGAAATAATGATGTTCTAGGGTTCTTCACGTTGACTTGCCAAGCAATAAATAGGAAGCATTTTTAATGTTCATAATCTTTTTATATGTAAAAAGGAAACTAATTACTTGGGGAGAATGTTGTCAGTAAGAACACATTAAAGACATAGATACTTAGATAGAATTATATCTAAATGAGTAGTGAATCATTCAGGATTCAATTGCAACTACCTCGTTGATGGGCATAATAGATGCTAATTCCAACTATAACTTGATGATTTTATCATTATTCTTCAAAGGCATCTTCATATTTACTAAAATGTAGACTAGAATATTTTGTAGACTCTTTTCAATCATTCATTGTATGCCATTTAGACAAATGGTACTTTTGCTACTAGAAGTCATTAAGCATTTGGCTTTTTCACCTTTACCTATACAGCTCTTTTGACATTTACGAGTCATTTAGGATTTGGATTTTTGATAAGAGTGAGTGATGATTTTCCTTGATTACTCCTGAGAGTGGCTCGTACTGAGATAGTGACACTCCCATTGTTGGTCCTGATGTGTTTTTACAGCGGATGAATGTAAATGACCAATCAATGATATTAACTTCTTGATGTTTCAAATGTGAATTATTAGGGGTTTCGCTGAGGGTTTCTACGTAATGGTATTGTTTAATTTAAAAATAAATAAACATAAAATAAACACTTATGACTATCATATATATGAGTCAGCTGAGAGGGACAAGTCCTAGAATGGATTAATAAGTCTTAGATATCGTGCAGATTTTGAGGATATCAAAATGGTGAGGACGCGAAGGAACCAAGGACCTGGGGAGTCTTCGCAAGGACCTCCTTCGAATAACCCATTACCTTCGCCAGAATTGACTCTCATCCTGCGTTCCCTGGAAGCAATTAATGAGACCTTAAGAGGACGCCAAACAAATGAAATGGAAGGGGAACACCCTTCATCAGGGTTAGGGAACCTCGAGGGATCTAGAGACTATGATAGGAGACCTCCAGTGGAGGACATTACGAGGTAACTCCAAAAAATTAAGCTCCCAGAGTTTGCAGGGGGTCGTGCCAGTGAGCATGCAGAAACCTGGTTAGAGGGGATGGGAAGGTGTTTTTCACTAAGGGATTACAATTCCAATTCCAAAGCCAAAATAGCAATATTCCAACTCAAAGATAGTGCTCTGAATTGGTGGGGTAACTTGGAGCGTCAACTACACCTCACTCCAGACACAGTTACTTGGGAATTATTTGAGGAGCAGTTCAGGAAGAAGTACCTGCCAGCATATTATGAAGAACAACAGGTAGGAGCCTTCCATGCCCTCATACACGGAGGTCGTACTGTAGAAGAATATGAAATCCGATTTATGGAATTGGTCAAGTATGTCTCATACATGGATACTGACCAGCGCCAAGCAGATCATTTTACGTATGGATTGAGACCTAAGATTAGGGCAATGGTGCGGATGTGGAAACCATCCTCAGTGGCAGAAGCTGTAGAATAGGCTCGTTATGTCGAAGAACACATAGACTTAAAAGGTGAAGGCAGAGCCATCTTTCCACGTCAAACAGGGTTTATGGGGAAGGCCCCTCGTACCTTCCCGAGGAGAGGAAGTCGGAGGCCCCCACCATATGGAAACAAGGTTATACCTAGAACACCAACAGTAGGGATTTCAATGGTTTCTAGTGCAGCTTCACCCACAGCTTCAAGGGCACATACAAATCAAAGTCATAGGCGAGGAACAACAAGTGGGGGTAAGGGTTCCAGGGGAAGAAACTCTTTCCAAAGAACTCCACAACATTCGGTTCAAGGTCCACCACGCATCACTTGTTGGGGATGCGGAGGGCCTCATTATCAACGAGACTGCCCTGAGTTTCGATCCGGTAACAACAAAAGAGAGGGAAAAGAACCAATGGGGAGAACAGGTAGCCACCACTGAATCTATGCAGCAGTTGACAATCAGCAAGTTGAACACCAGTCTGCCGTGGTAGAAACCTTAGGTATGATAAACAAAGTAAAAGTTAAAATTTTGTTTGACTCTGGTGCTACAGATAGTTTCATTTCACTAGTTGCATTAGAAAAATGTGGGTTGGCAGCCTATGAGCATGATGACTTTAAACAAGTTGAGATGGCTTCTGGAATAAAACAAGCAGTAGGGCCTAGTGTAGACCAATGTCAGCTAAACCTCGGGGTGTGTATGACTAAGTTGAAGGCATACGTCACAGAATTGGGAACGTATGATGTAATTGTTGGAATGGACTAGCTAGAAGCTCATCTAGCTTTAGTAGACTGTTTCAAGAAGAAGGTGATCTGTTTAGATGATGAAGGTAGGCCAATTGAGATTTGTGGAATCAAGAGGGGAGTGTCCCTACGATTCATATCCATGATGAAAGTAAAACGTTTTCTCAGACAAGGTTGCAAATTGTATTTGGTCAAGACGGTAAGTGACTAGAAGGGACCTTCCCTGGATCAACATCCAGTTTTGGCTGAATTCAAGGATGTTTTTCGAGAGGAGTTGCCTGGATTACCTCCTATAAGAGAGATTGATTTCACTATTGATCTAAAACCAGGTGCAAAACCAATATCTAAGACACCCTATAGGATGACAACTCCGGAGCTTTGTGAGTTACAGATGCAGTTAAAGGAGCTCTTAGACTTGGGATTGATCAGACCTAGTATTTCCCGTTGGGGTGCACCAGTAATTTTTGTCAAGAAGGATGGCTCCTTGCGGCTATGCATAGATTATAGAGACTTAAACAGAGCCACGATAAAGAATAGGTACCCAATACCTCGAATAGATGACTTATTTGACCAAATGAAAGGGGCAGCAGTCTTCTCAAAAATTGATATACGATCTGGGTACCACCAATTGAGGATAAAGGAGGAAGACATCTCAAAAACTGCATTTCGAACTCAGTTTGGGCACTATGCGTTCGTAGTTGTTCCATTCGGTTTAACCAATGCACCAGCAGTGTTCATGAGCCTCATGAATGGTGTGTTCAGAAGGTATTTCGACCAATTCGTGCAAGTCTTCCTTGATGACATTCTTATATATTCCAAGAATGAAAAAGAGCATGAAAAGCACCTAAGGGTAGTATTGACTTGTTTAAGGGAAAATCAATTGTATGGGAAATTGTCAAAGTGCTCCTTCTTTCAGAAGGAAGTCCATTACCTTGGGCACATCATTTCAGGAGAAGGAATTTCAGTTGACCCAAAAAAGGTGAAGGCCATAATGGATTGGCCAGTACCAAAAAATGCCCATGAGGTACGTAGTTTTATGGGGCTAGCTGGGTATTATCGCAGGTTTGTGGAAGGGTTTTCAAGGATTGCAAAACCCATCACCACATTACAGCGAAAGGGGGTTAGGTATGAATGGACAAATGAATGTGATACTTCATTCACAGAGCTGAAGAGGTTACTAACTAGTGCACCGATCCTTCAAGTACCAAACATGAGAAAAGACTTCACTTTCTGCACCGATGCTTCAACACAGGGATTGGGTGCAGTATTGATGCAAGAAGGTGGGGTAATAGCTTACACTTCTAGAAAACTGAAGAAGCATGAAGAGTTATATGCTACCCACGACTTAGAATTGGCAGCAGTGATGTTAGCCTTGAAGCTATGGAGACACTACCTCATCGGGAGAA
>APFE031530462.1:62146-99118 GCA_000404065.3 Pinus taeda | reverse complement strand
TAACATGGCTAAGGCCAATCGAAACATCATACAACAACATTACTTCTAGGAAATACGTAATGGTAACACAGGTCTCTTTTGGGAAGATTCTTGGCAGCAACTTCCCAAGCTTGAAAGTCCTAAGTATCTTCCCCTGTAGCATAGGTACCAGGAACAAGGAAAACTCATGGTGAACCAGTACTGGAGAGACAATATTGCAGACTAGTACTAGAGACATTGGGACTTAAACAACACCCCACAGGCAGATGGGATGGATAACCTTCTCTTATCCTTGCACTCTTGTCTGGATAAAAGGAAGATCCATTACTCTTAGGATGAAGATCAACTGAGATGGGGCAAACTTGATGGTGGCACTTTCAACCTAAAGGAAGCTAGACTTTATTTAGAAAATAGGGATCAGAAAGAGAAAGTGAATTGGCACAACAATGTATGGGACACCACCATCTGGCCGAATATTAAAACCTTCTTATGGCTATTAATGCATCATAAGATCCTCACTTGGGAGAAATTGCACAAAAAAGGCTTCATTGGCCCATCTCAATGCCCCCTCTGTGAAAAAGAAGAGGAATCGATGAATCATCTCCTCAACAATTGTGAATGGACCAATAAACTTTGCGTTTGGATGGAGGAAATCTTTAAACAATCAGACAGAATTAGCCATTCTATACAAGATAGCATAGCCAACTGGAGAACCAATTATTCCAGTTGTGATTCTGTAAACATCCTATGGAAGCTAAGCCCTAGTTTTATAGTCTGGTCCACATGGAAAGAAAGAAACAGAAGAATTTTTCAAAAGGATTCTAGGAAGCTAGATACCATTAAAACAAATTTCATGCAAAATATGTGTGAAACCACCCTTACCAGGTGTAAAGCAGAACAGGAGATCAAGTCATCTACAAATGACAGGAAAATTCTGCAGATTTTTGGGATAATTGCTGCAACTGAACACATTTCTCCAGCTCAACGACCTCATCCCGTTTCTTCTGTACTCTCTTGGCAACCTCCTCTACCAAGATTTCACAAATTAAATTTTGATGGAGCCTCTCGGGGCAACCCTGGCCTTGCTGGCCTTGGAGGTGTAATCCGCAACAACAAAGGCAAAATTCTTCACATCTTCAGTAATTCTCTGGGAGAAGCCACCAACAATGAGGTCGAATTTGTAGCTTTGGAGCAAGGATTACAAATCCTAATCCGCTTGGGGAAAGGGGCAACAATAGTGGAAGGAGATTCACTCTTAGCCATCAATGCAGTGAGGAAATTACAAACTGGTTCGCAGTCTGAGAAGATAACTAAGCACTGGCGACTAGCCATGGTCACTGAGCTCATAGCCAAACATCTATCTGTTCTAGATGGGGTTGTTCTGAAGGCAATCAGGAAAAATGTGAATGTTATGGTGGATAGCCTAGCAAACCACGCAATCAACCATTGAAATGATAACATTGGAACTTGTTGGCAGGACGTTGCATGTGATAATCTTCAAGACAAATGCTTACAAATCTCCAGGCAAGACCTCACAGGCATGTCAGGAGAGTTGGACAACATTCATGGAACCACTCATCAATGATTTATGTGGCTAGCTGTAATTGTTCACTCCCTAATCCATAATGCCTGGAAATGGCACCGCAGGTGGGAGTCCTATGGTTCACATTGGGAGAGGTGGAAGATCCACCATAGAGATAGAGGTCAGATGACATATCACGAATCTGAGTCCACGTGTCCTCGTTTCATCAGTAACAAGCATGGCAGTCCGAATGTAATCGACTGTGATAATGATAAGGTAGTCAGTCACCTTCTAGGGATTCAGACTGTTAGGTATATGGGAAATATGGAGGCTTCGGTTATGATTGTGGACCCTTAGATTGTGTCCTCAATTATTAATACATAGACCACCGGGATTGATTTCACCTATCTTAGTTATTTCTCAGAGCTCAGTGTTGTGTATATTGTGTGGTATATTTATCAATTGCCGACACCCACAATAATATTATGGCAAAGAGTAACAACCGAAGTGTTAGAGCAACTGGGGAGTTGAAAAGAGGCCGAGAGACTTATAAGGACTCTGTCTCCACAAAAGGAAAACAATATATTGAAGAACTCCAAGTCAAGGTGAATGAAGCCCATGAAGGGATGGACATTAATACTATCAGTGAGGAGATTGATTGGCTCTCAGACTTGGCCACCTCGGATACCAGGGCAACCCAGTTCCTAAGAACACAGAGTGAGGCTTGGTGAATGAAAACTATGCTAGCTAAATCCCTGAGCATGCAAGGAGCAACTCTAAAGGATGCCTACCAAGAAAATTCTCTTGCCTTGGCCAAGAATTCTGCGAGGCTAAACAAGCCGGAAATCACCATGAACTCCCTCATGGAGGAACTAAGAATGCTAGCTCAGAGCCTGGGAGCTTTCATTTGGCTCTTCAAGCTTTCTATTTGCCAGGGGCTTAATGTTGCTATTGATATCACTGAGGACGACTCCAAAACCACCACCATCAAATGCCACAAGTCCCGCAATGATCCCAAGGAAGATGATGGAGTTGGTCCAAGTGTTGTTGTTCCTCATGAAGTCACAGAAATTGACCAGTATGTTTCCAAGGAGGTGGTTATCCACACTGGGTTACAGTCTGCGCTTTGCTGTTTAGTTTTTTATTTTCTAAATTCTATTGTTTGTATAAGGCGGTGGGCCATTCAGAGGCCTTCTTTGTTAGTTTTGGCTTTAGTTATGCCTGGCAGCTCTGTGTGGTTGGCCATTATCTAGTTCGATCTTTGTTTGACCAAGGTTCTGTTATGGTAGTCCAGTTTAAGTGCAACATGTTTCCTGATCCATAAGGCCTTTGTAAACAATATTTTGTTCTGACTAGCCTACATTTCTCTATTCTCTCTAGAAATGGCAGACCCCTTTTGTAACCATATGTAATTTTTGTGATCTAATATATCAACTGATTTACACAAAAGAAGAAAATATATAAATAACTAACTAAATAATAAAAAGGATAAATAAATATATAAAAATCACAAGTGAGGGAGTTCTTAAAATAAAAAATATAAAAATAAATAATAATAATAAAATAATAAAAAGGGGATAAATAAATGATAATAGAATGAAAATTATTTAAAAATATAAAAAAGATGGTGTTCTAAAAATACATTATATATATATAATGATAGTGATAGTGTTAATAGTAATAAATGAAATTGATCACAAATACATACTATTACTTAAAATCAATAAAAATAAATAAAAAAAGGGGGAGTCCTCTGTAGAAAAAAAAAAAGAAAAAAAGAAAAAGGAGAAAGACTAAGAGGAGAGGGTAGGAATCCAACAACTACTAATTTTCCAGTCATCATCCCTATTAATGTTATTAGAGGACTGCTCAATTTCAATGGCTTCCCTAAACTTGTGGTGATGAAATTGAGAAATTCTTGCGACGACCTTGGCTTCCTCAATGCATATGTGATGCTTGGTCTTCACTGCATGTTCACTAAAGCTAAGGATTTGGTCCTCCCATGTTTGATATCAACAACATGTTCTTTAATACTTTGGTTAATAGACCGACCCATTTCTCTGATGTATGAGGTCCCACATGAACATGGGATGACATAAACACCTTTCAAATCCATAGGGTTCACTCGGTCTTTAACCGACTTTAGGGAGCTTCTAATGGTAATGAGGGGTCTAAAGGTTGAGGGAACATTATGTTTCTTCAATATTCTCGCAATATTGTCTATCGTCCCTTGGATGAAGGGGAGGTGAACTCCTGAATGTCGATCAAATGTGTCAGTCTTAACCTTAGGACCCTTACCAGCTTTGAGGAAAGCTTTAACACCCTGCTGCCTACTATAACCATTTTGGACAGAAACATTAAAGAGATGGGAATTTTCTTTAGAAAGGTAGCCTTTATCAGAAATCCTTAAAGCCCAGGTGGCTAACGTGCTGAGAACACCTATATTTTGAGCAGGAAAGTGATGGGAACTTGCATGAAGATATTGCTCAGTATGAATCTTTTTTCGATACACCTGATGGGAGAAAGAACCATCAACCTTCCTAGAAATGAGGACATTAAGGAAAGGAAGGCAACCATCAACTTCTCATTCCATGGTGAATTTTATGGAGCTAGATTGATTATTAAGATGCTTGAAAAAGCTATCTAACTTGTCAAGCCCATGTTGCCAAATGGAGCAAGTATCAACAACAAATCTTTTCCAAAGTTTGGGTTTAATCATGTGGGAACTCATACATCGAAGAAATAGGTCGGCCTATTATTTTTATTTTGTATTTTTAGAACACCCACTTTTTTAATATTTGAATCATTTCATTTGTAATTATGTTTATTATCCCCTTTTTTATTTATTTAAATTATTATTATTTTAATATTTTATATTTTAAGAACGTCCCCTCTGTGAATTTTTATATTTATTTATCTTTTTATTATTAAGTTTAAGTTTTATTTATAATTTCCATCTGTGGTTTATTTTTCTCATTTTTCCTAATCGGATAATAAAATAAATAAATACATTAATAAGTAAAGAATGAATAAGTTAACTAATATATTAAAGTATTATTTATTAATTATTTAAGAAATTTAGAGTATATAGTCATTTCGTTGGTTCATAATATTACTTCCCTCCCCGGCCAAATGTAGTTGTTTTCCTCTAACTGTTAGTTTGATCTACCTTCTTATTTAACCTTCCTCCGAGATTTGTCTCTTCATCTTGTCTTGAAGAGAACCACATTGGCTGGTTCGAAACGTGTCGACCTAATACTCTCTATGTGATTTTTTCCGAATATTTTCATGAATTAACAAGTTATGGATCACAGAAGCTTGAATTCAAACATGATTTATAATATTAATCCTTGTGTTTAATATAAATCCCTTGGGTTTATAATCATGGTCAACCATGGTCCAACATCACATTTTGACAAATATTTTCTGAATATGAAAATCAACGATGGTCCAATGTGACATTGTGACAAATATTGTCTCGATATGAAGATCGATCATGCTCAACCATGGTCAACCGTCTCTATTGAAGATCGATCATGCTCAACCATGGTCAACCATTGTCTCACTATGAAGATCAATCATGGTTAACGATGATCAACCATGGTTGAACGTTGAATTGCGAGAAAGATTGTCTCAATATGAAAATCAAACATGGTCAACCATGGTCACATTGTGAGAAAGATTTTCTCTTGGTCGAATGTCACATTGTGACAACCATGGGTAACCATGGTCAACCATGATCCAGTGTCGCATTGTGACAAAGATTGTCTCAATATGAAAATCGACCATGGTCAATGATATTCCAACGTCTCTTTGTCACAAATATTGTCTTCATATGAAAATAAATCATGGTCAACCATGGTTCAATGATGCATTATTCCAAAGATTGTTTCTATATGAAAGTAAACCATGGAAAACCTTGGTCAACCATGTCTATTTTAGGGTTTATAATATTAATCATAAGGTTTATATACCTTGGGTTTTTAGTATTAATGCCTTGGGTTTATATTATAATTCCCTTGGGTTTATTAATATAAGAGTTCATATTCCCAGGGTTATAATATAAATTACTTAGATTTATTGATGCCTTGGATTTATAATGTTAATAATCGCTTACATTTATAATATTAATCCAAAGGGTTTATAATATTAATAGCTTGGGTTCTCAATTTTAATCCCTTGGGTTTTTAATATTAATCCCCTGGCTTCATTAATCTTATGGTTTATATTCCTATGTTTTAGTATTAGTGCGAAGTTTCAATGTTTTTTTTTGTGTAAATCAGCTTTGTTATATTAGATGAAAATACATAGTATACAAAAAAATTGCCAGAGCAGTAAAAGACCTTCTTCTAATTAACGTTATCCCTATCTATAACCATTGAACCCCAGAACATACGACGCAGGGCAGTAGAGGAATGGGGATCTAACAAAATAACTCTTCATCCGTTCGAAAACATACAGGTCAAAGAGCCGTAGAAGAGTAGCCCCTTTCAAAAACCAACCATAAAGCCTTAGACATGCGCAACAAGAAAAAAGATAGCAAGAAAGCATACAAAACAGATCGCAGAGAATCAGTAGGTGTCCAGAACGATGTAGTTCTTGGAGTTGTCCTGCATAGCTGACGCCTTGGCCTGGCCTGCCTGAGAAGGCGAGGGAAGAGCACTTGGGTGAGCGTTTTTTAACCCCTCTGAAGTTTTCCTTGCAGCGTGGCCATCCTGATTGATGGTGTGTCGCAGAAGACTGATCAGAAACGAGAGTTTTTTCAAGGCTGTGTCGAGCTGTTGTTCCATGCTGCTAATTTTGAAGTCCAACCCTTCCAGAATGGCCGTGTGTTCCTCGTTAGTAACCGCAAGTGTCTGTTGGGCCTGCCGCACCTGGTTGGCATAGTCCCCTTGCATGTTGATGGATTTGGCAAGCATTTCCTTCATTCTCCACATTTCAGTTTGGGTTCTCACGAATTGCGTAGCCCGTGTTGTGACCGTGCCGGGGTCTTGCACCCAGTCCACTTCCTTACCCACCTCCTGCTGGTCCAGACTTTTTTCTTCTTCATTCACTATGGCCTCTAACTCTTCAATCCTTCGCTTCTGCTTCTGGGAGGTGCGGGTCTCATAAGCAACTTTAGCCCTTTTCAATTCTCTGCTAGCCGAGGCATTCCTACTTCCTCCACTCGCCATACTGCCTCCTGCACCTAATTGAAAGCTATGCACTTTGAGGATATAGGAACCGCTCGTTCGCTTGCCGATTGCAGAACTGATGACCATTCTGAAGCCTGTGTTGATCTTTAAATAGATGGAGTTGCTAAAAGAACCGTAAACAATTCGCCTGCTGCCCGGATGCTGGCTTGTCTGTTTGTCATAATTACTAGTTAATGGGTTGGAATTCCATTGATGATCCTTCGGATTGCCTTTGTGATCACCATTCCTGATGATCTCCGTATTTCTCTAGTTGTCCCATCGCCCGAAATGGAACTGGCGGCGATCGCCTTTCGTTATCATAGTTACATTGAGTTTTGCCTTCGCCTGCTTGAGCATTGAATGCTCTTGTCCAGTCTGTCCTTCATTCTCCTGCAGTCCTTTACTACCTTACTTAGCATCCATGGTTATCATTATTATTCCATTATGCTCGTGACAAACCTCGCTCGCCCGAACCTATCTTTCATTCATTAAATCTTGCCTTGAGGGCAAGGTGCAATTCTTTTTTAAATCCGGGCAGCTGACGTCCTGCCAACAGCTGTCCCAAATCATGGTGGGGTTCTCTATGTCGATGTTTTCCAAGTGGTATGCTATGGTATTGGCCTTGCAAAGACTAATCCTTTCAGCCACCCCAAGTGCTCTGCTATGCTCTCTGTTACTTTTGCTAATCGCCAGTGTTGCGTAACCTTACTTGCCTTTTCCCTAGCATACATTCTTTTGGCTGCTGTGATAGCAAGCTGAGTATCCCCCTCAATTACAACATCACCCGCTCGGAGGCTTCGCAAAATCCTGAGACCCTGCTCCATTGCTGTGAATTCCATTTCATTGTTCATTCCTTCTCCTAATGCTCTGCTGTAGATATGTATAATTTCCCCATCGCTGTTCTTGATAACACCTCCAATGCTAGTGAGACCGGGGTTGCCTCTCAAAGCTCCATCGAAGTTCAGCTTGAGGAAGCCAGGTGGAGGTCACTTCCAGAGGCTTGGAGTGGTTATGAGCTCCTGTTGATGACTTACTGCCACACTTTCAACTTCTCTGTCCAGATCAAAGGTTTTCAAAATTCGTAAGTCAACACCTGTAGCTTTATCGTTTTGATCTGTTTTTGATTTTACTATAACTAGTTGTTTTATGTTTTGCTTGATAGTCTTGAAAGAATGGGTGATATTTCTAGTTTCGTCACGAAATACCCTTCTATTTCTTTCTTTCCATAAAGTCCAGGTGATGAACCCTGGTATTATTTTCTAGATTGTGTTTACTCTCTGGTTGCCCGAGAAATTACCTCTCCATTTCTCGATGGTCTCCTGGATAGAATCTCTGGTTCTGTCCGTTTGCTGCATGACATTTTCGGCCCAATTCCACAGAGCGTCTGCTGAGTCGCAAGTGTTGAAGAGATGGTTCATGGTCTCCTCTTCCCTGTTGCAGAGAAGGCAATTTGAAGGGCCATTGAAACCTTTCTTCCAGAGATTTTCCCATGTTAGCGTCTTCCTTTGCATTAGCAGCCAGAGGAAGGTTCTAATTTTCGGCCAGCTTTGGGAATCCCAAACCTTACTGCTCCAAGCTACCTTTTCCAACTGTTCTACCTCTTTGATTCATATTCGAGCCTCTTTGAGTGTGAAATTACCCCCTCCTTGTTTTCCCCATCTTATCTTATCACTGTTCTCTGCCTTCCTAATTTTCCTTTTATCTAACATAATGTTCAGGTTGTTGGCATTAATATTCCCTTCCCCTATGTTCTCTATTTTGATTCTTTCCCAGCTCCTCCAATCTGTGTCTCTGTTATCCTGTGACCAATAGTGGTGAACTGTTAGCCTCCCTTTTTCTTGCAAATTTCTTTGTAATTCTGCGAATTCTGGTCTTTCCAATTTGGGAAGTTGTTGCCACGCATCCTCCCAAAAGAAGGCTGTTTCGCCATTGCGAATTTCCCAGAAGCTATTCTCCTGAATAATATCCCTATTATCCCTTGCTAGATTCCAAATTGGGGAGCCCTCTGGACTCTCTTGCATTCTGATTAATTCCTGGATACGTCGCGATGGAGCATATTTTGCCTTCCAGTGTCGAGCCCACGGTAAATTAGGTTCTTTCATCCATTTCCACCATAGTTTGGCTCCACAAGCTTTGTTGATAGTGAAGGGATCTAGAAGGTTTAACCCACCTAAATGCTTTGGGTTTGCATACTTTATTCCATGCAACTAGATACCACTTCCTTTTCTCTGCATTTCCTGTCCATAGGAACGTTCTCTGAATCGCTCTAATTTGCTGAAGGACTCCTTGGGGTGCCGGGATGATGGAAAGCATATATTGCGGGATAGCTTGTAGAACCGCTTTGGTAAGCACTAGCCTTCTAGCAAAATTGAGGGCCCTGTGAGTCCAGTGCTGGCATCTTTTCTTTTGGTTATCTAGGAGTTTTTCCCAATGAGATTTTTGCCACAGTTTATCAGTTAGAGGAGCTCCTAGGTACCTTGAAGGAAAATTGCCTCTTCTGAAGGCTAGAATGCGTGAGAGATTCCTCTAAACCGCTACATTTGTATTAAAAAAGAAAATAGTTGATTTGGAAAGGTTTATATCCATACCTGAGGCCTCGCTGAACATGTTTAGGATTCTTTTATAACCTTGAGCTTCTTTTACAGTTGGAGATCCATGCAGCATAGTATCGTCAACAAACTGTTGATGCATAGTGGCTGGAATAGAGGGTAGGGGTTGCAGTCCCATGATCTTGCCTTCCTCCTTAGCTTTCCGAATGAGCCTACTTAAGCCTTCCATTAAAATCACAAAAAGGAAAGGTGACAGAGGGTCTCCTTGTCTAAGCCCTCGAGAGGGAGTAAATTGGTTGGCAGGGGCCCCATTGACCAGTATGGAAAATCTGGTCAATTTGATTAGGGCTAGAATCCATTTGATCCATTGATTTGCAAACTCGAAGGCTGTTAGGATAGCTTCCAGGTAATTCTAGTTTACTTTGTCATAAGCCTTCGACAGGTCAAGTTGCATCATCATGCCTGCCACTTTCCTAGATTGCAGAGTGTGAACCATCTCCTGTGCCAACAAGATGTTGTCCAATATTTGTCTCCCATCAACATAGCTAGATTGTTCTTCTGAGATGAGGCTTGGAAGAATGGGCTTCAATCTATTTGCTATGACCTTAGAGATGATCTTGTACAGGACGTTAGATAGAGCAATGGGACGAAATTTAGCAGGGGTAGTGGATTCCTCTTCTTTGGAGATTAGAGCTAGGAAAGTAGATTTTAGAGATTTTAGAATCGAGGCTAAATGCCGTGAGTCCTCCACTACCTCCCAAAATTCCATTTTAACAATCTCCCAGCAAGCCTTGTAAAAATTTATGGTGAAGCCATCAGGGCTAGGCACTTTGTCATTGGGCATGTCCTTTACGACTTCCTCCACTTCTTCTAATGAGATTTCTCTGGTTAACGCTAGGTTTTGTTCATTAGAAATAGAATTGGGAATTGATTTGATGAGGTTCTCAATGGCTTCTTTTCTGTCTATCTCTGGTTCCCGAGTAATGTTGTTGAAATGCTCCGTGAGTAAGGTAGAAATTCCTTGATGATTTTCAATGCGATCCCCCTATTCATTTTTGAGACTGAGGATCTTGTTAACCCCTCTGTAATCCAGTGCCGATCTGTGAAAAAAATTGGTATTCTGTTCTCCTTCCTTGAGCCATTGTATCCTAGATTTTTGTCTCCACAACATTTCTTCCTGTTGGCACCTATCTTGCCATTGTTACATTAAAAGTTTTTCTTGATCCACTGTATCTGGAATACTGTTCCCCTGAATCCAATCGTTGTGTATCTTCTCTAGTTGCTCTTCTATCTTGGTTTTCTCCTTAAATATGTTTCCAAACACTTTTATGTTCCATTCTTTGATTTTATCTTAATGTGTTTTAATTTGCCCTGCAGTTTGTACATTTTAGTGCCTCTAATTTCCACTGGTTCTTGCCACCATTTTCCTACAAGCTGGATGAAGTCCGGGTGTTCCAACCAAAATTTCTCAAACCTGAAGGGTTTGTTTCTAGGCGTGCCTGTAGCCGTTAGTGATATAGGCCAGTGATCTGATCCTCCACATGGAAGAATATCAGAGTCGACTATTACACCCTCTAATAACAGACTTTCCGAAACAAGAAATCTGTTAAGACGGGAGGCAGTTTGCCTTTCCCCTCCCCTTCTGTTGTTCCAAGTGTAAGCCCCACTCCTGGGCTGAATATCGACTAAGTTTGCTGACATTATGAACTCTACAAAAGCTTCAGAATCCTTGTTTAGCCTCCTAATTCCTCCCTTTTTTTTCCAAAAGCGAGGTTATCATATTAAAGTCCCCTCCTATGATAACCTTCGCTCTAGGATACGTAAGCTTCAGATTCATTAGCAAACTTAGTAACTTGAGTTTCTCTTCTAACTTTTGAGGCCCGTAGACATTAATGCATAAGTAAATGTTTGAGTTGCCTATTATTTGAAATTCTAAGGCTAAAAATTGTCTGGATGCCTCTGAGGATAGAATTTTGATAACATGAGGATTCCACCATGTTACTAAACCTCCCTCCCATCCATGACTGTCTATATCCATATGTTCCATTCTTCTACCCAGCTTCCTGTTTACATTTTGAATAATGTTATTTGCACATTTAGTTTCTTGCACAAAAATAATGTTTGGCTTTTCCTTTTGGACTTTCCTTTTTAACAATCTTTGTTTTGTTTGGTCGTTGATCCCTCTAACATTCCAAGAGCTGTCTTTCATTTTAATACACTAAGATTTAAGAACCAAAAGAGAAGGCATCAAGAGCTTTCATCTTACTAGAGTTTATGAGCATATATCCCATTTCCTGAAGTACTTTACTGTTTGTTCTGCGTCCTCTTTTCTTCTTCTGAGTCGAGCCAGAGGTTATTTGAAGTACACTCTTTGTTCTAGGTCCTTTTCCTTTTACTATGCCCAGTTTTATGTGATGCATTTCCATTTCTGCCTTTTGCTTAGCTATGAATATTGCATTGATTTTCTGGATCTCCTCCTTCGAAATGTTTTCCACCCCCTTTTTTCTCCAATCTTCCACCATGTCTGGTAGATTGACTACTTCCAGCCCTAGAATCTCCTGGAGTTCCATTTCCTCACTACCGATATATCTTGTGACCATTTCTGAGTCCTCATCTACTCCTTCTGTGATTTCTTGATTTTTTTTTGTACTATTTGGATTGTCCTCTTCCACCCCTTTGGTTGCTGCTTCAGTTGTTTCTTTGTTTGATCCACTCTTCTTTTTCTCCTTATTCTAGTGCTCTAAATCCTTTACAGTTTCCAGTACTTCAAAAGCGTTACTTGTGTTAGCTTGTGTTTCGCTTGTTTTGTTTGGTCGCCTCCTGTTTTCTCTCTGTCTTGCTCTCGGTCGAGTGAAAGTATCTTTAAACTTTCCTTCCTATTCCTCCATTTGTTTTGTTTAAAGGACATTCCCTAATTAAGTGTCCATGTTCATGGCACTTTTTGCAATGAAACAGAATTTACTCATAATCAATAGCTTGAAAGTAGTCCTCATCTCTGTATTCCAGCCACATACCTTCATGCAATGCTCCTAAAACGTCCATCTCCACACAGATCCGAGTGCATGAAGTGTATCTTCTCTATAATGTGGCCTCTGAAGCTTTGATGAATGTCCCTAACTTGTCACCTATTTGTTTAAGAGTGGCCAAACCCCAATAGTCTATTGGGAGCACAAAGAGGCGGATCCAGACTGGGACCTTCTTGAAAGTTTCCTTCTCTGGTACAAAATTAGGTTTCCACGGTTTCATGTAGAGGCCTGCTGAAGCGAAGAAGTAGGGGCCTCCATCAAAGACTCTGTACAAATCTTCCAGATTGGAGAACACAACTGTGAAGAAAACTTTTGCTCCCAGGTGCAGACTGACATCTCCTTTGGGTTTCCAATGTTGTTTTATCTATTGACATAATGCTCTTTCCATTGGCCATAGTCCCATAAATCTACAGATCACTACATGCTCAGTCATGTGGTCTCTGTAGGCTTGTATTTTGGGGTCCGTTAGTACCACTCTTAGGACTTCAGCCACTCTTGGTTTGCATGGACCCTGAGTGGGTTTATCAGTGAGATTCTCTTGCGTATTTTTCTTTGCCTCATTTTCTTCCTCCATGGCTGTATACTCAGGGTTTTCCTATTCCTCTTCTTGGTTATTCTTTTGTGCGGGGTTTGCTTGTGCCTCCTTTGCCTTGCTATCACTGTTGATTCTGCGGGTATTCTCTTTCCCTTTCAGCTTATTGGCAGATTGCTCTGCCTTTTCCCTGTTTTCATTTCTGCTCTTGCTGGTCCCTTCCTCTGGCTTTGACCTATCAAGCCCTACTATTTGCACCCCATTCTGAGTTGGCTGTTTATTCATGATTATTTGTTTGTATGCGGGGGTCCCTATGGACCCCTCGTTTACCATTTTCGGGTCAGGATCTGTCCCCTCCTGAACAGTTCTGCAATCCTGACCCTGTTTCTGTCCAGCTTCAAACCCTAGATCTGAAAACCCGTGACCTGCTCCTACCAGTTCTCTCTAGAACCCTAGAAAAATATTTGTTTACAACAGACTGTTACAACCCTGTGCTAATTTTCAATGTTATTCCCTTGTATATTTAATATTAATCCCTTGGGTTTACAATATTGATCTTGAGGTTTATGATATTAATGTTAGGGGTTAATATTTTTTTAAGGGTTTACAATATTTATCTTAGGGTTTATAATATTTATCTTAGGGTTAAACATGGTCAACCATGGCCAATTATTGTCAACCGTGGTCCAACGCGACATTGTGACAATGATTGTCTCACTATGAAGATCAACCATGGTCAACGATGGTCAACCATGGCCCAATGTCACATTGTTAGAAAGATTATCTGAATATGAAAATCAAGCATGGTCAACCATGGTCAATAACCATGGTCACATTGTGACAAAGATTGTCTCAATATTAAAATCAACCATGATCCAACGTCTCATTGTCACAAAGATTGTCTTCATATGAAAATCAATCATGGTAAACCGTGGTCCAAAGTTGCATTATGACAAAGATTGTCTCAATATGAAAATCAACCATGGTAAACCATAGTCAACCATGTTTATTTTAGGGTTTATAATATTTATCTTAGGATTTATATACCTTGGGTTTATAATATTTATCTTAGGATTTATATGTGGACTAATTAGCCTTCGGCTAATTATTCTATATAGATCCTTAAGCAAGCTTGGAAGATATAATAAAATCCTTTAGAGCCCTAATAATGATTTTTTTGTATATATGGTTTGGTCTCTTAGATATTTAACTAAGCCATATAAATATCTAAAATTATATAGTTAAATAATGGAAAGTAAAGTTGAAAGATTTAATTAGACCTAATTGCTAAAATTTCTACTAATTATCCCATATATGTGCCTTCCAATTCTATAAACAAGGATTTGGGGGGGCAATCTCTTTTTTAGGGGGCTCTAAACAAGAATTAGAGGTAAAATCCCTACTTTATAAGCTTAAATAATGACTTAGGACAATGAAACATCTTTATCACTCTCAATCTTCTCATAGGGAGAATATTTCATTTTTAGTGTTTGTATTATATTTTAGGGCTCTGTATATGGCATTTAAGACTTAAGAGAAAGAACACTCTTTATTACCTATAATCCTCTTTTAGGGAGAATATTTTAGGGATCTATACATGGTTTATGAGTTAAAAAAGTGTAAACTTAAAAAACCTTGGTTTTTGACCTAAACCATGCTTAGGAGTATGAGAACTATCCCATCCTTAATCCCTTAAATTAGTGCATTAACCCTCATATGGAGCACATTATATCTCTAAAGCGCAATGTAATAGTTACATGGAATTAAATCCTTCATCCTCAACTTAGGAAGGGGGAAACATTATGGTCTAAGGTTTTACACTAGGCCTTTAATCCCAAAACATATGGATTATTAGCAAAATCCTTGGTTTATGTTCCCAAATGATGTTTTAGGCCATGGAAACCATACTTGTCATACTAAATCCATGATTTTATACTATTAATAATATGTATGCTAAAGATTATGTACAACTTGAGTGGGCTTATTTGTTAAGAATATGTGTTTCCTCCTTGGAGATCACAGGTTCAAAACTAGTGGGGTAGAATTTGTACATGTTGAATGCCATGAAAACCATACTTGTCATACTAAATCCATGATTTTATACTATTAATAATATGTTTGCTAAAGATTATGTACAACTTGAGTGGGCTTATTTGTTAAGAATATGTGTTTCCTCCTTGGAGATCATAGGTTCAAAACTAGTGGGATAGAATTTGTACATGTTGAATTATTAATATTAACCTATTGTGATGAAATTTAAAGGGTAGGCATCCCCCTAGAGTGGGATCCCATATGGGAGTGTTTACATATGTCCTCGCCCTTGTTGATTCATAATTTCTTGCTAGTATTGACTTGAGGTTATTAGTACTAGGTACACAAAAGTTTTATTAATTAAAATATAAAATAATATATGGTAAAGATTCCATATTGGAAACCTATTTCGTGGCCCATGGACTTATATGAATTTTAAGCAATAGAAATCACAGATTAAGGGTGTCTTCTCCTTAATTTTGAGCTCCATAAAATATTTTAGGTCGAACAACCTATCCTTATTATCCTTAATTTATAAAATTGATCCATAATACTCTAGTCATATAATTATTTTAATCATAATCCTTGAGCTATGATTTTTGTCTCCCCTAATATTCAACTAATATAATTATTTTAATTACAATTCTTGAACTACGATTTAGGCTCCCCCCAAATATTCTACTAGTATAATTATCTTGATTACAATCCTTAAACTATTATTTAGGGTTCTATAGATGATATTTGAGCCCACAAAACATTAATTAAGGAGAAAATGTCCATTTTAGGGCCAAATTATAGTTTAATTTATAAGAATCACAGTTATTGTTTATAATGTATGAAACTAAACCTTAATTCTATTAAAGAAAAAATTCTATCTATAATACTTATACCATGACTTAGAATTTTAAACCCTATTTTTTAGTCCAAAAATATAAATTAAAAAAAACTTCTTATTAAACACACCCAAAAATACAAATTAAAGAAAAACCAAATATGGATCTTACTATTAAAACCATCCCAATCTCTTTAGATCCATGAAATTAAGAACCTAAGGATCTCATAAGACAAAATATTCCATCTACAAGGGTTTGTTTCATGAGTTAAGAGCCCGAACATGATGTCTAATCCCAAAAGATATGTCTACATATATGAAAAAAATCATTGGCTTTGGGATGTAAATGATGGCATGGGCTCTATGAATTAATTTTACGACTTTCCTTTCATAAATAAAACTGTGCTTATAATCCTTTTATATGGAAGAATTTAGTTTCTAAAGTTTAGACCATGGTTCATAAGTTTGTACATTCCTTTTACACCTATAATATAGAATAAATGTAAAACTCATGGTTAAGGATAGTTTTAAGGATGAAAAATTATTTTAAAGTATAGAAAAAATTGTGAAAATTCTAGTTCATAATATGAAAACTTTAAAACATTTGGTGATATTTTTTGAAAAAATATATAAAATTCTAATAATTTTATATAGCCTTTTCGTGATTTTTAAGATTAAAAAAATTATCCCATAAAATTTGAGTGAATCAATTTTATAAATATTTTTATTGGAAAAAAACATAGAAAATTAACCCATTAATAAAATTTAACCCCCAAAATTTTCATTACACATAATATAATGTTTAAAACTATTACATAATTCAAAAAACTATACCATGAATTTAAACACATAATTTTCATATAAGACAAATATTCAATCTCCTTAATTATCATATAAGACAAATATTCAATCTCATCTCTAATAATTATAACACTATTTTGGATGCCGTTTATATTTCTAAACCTAGACCTACACAATTGCATGGAATTTTTCTTAGTTTTAATCTCTAATTAAATTTTTAGGCCATTAAAACTATCCTTATCATTCTTTAAAAAAATATTCTCCTAACCCTCTTATAAGGTAAATATTCCATATGGTAGATATTCCATACAATAAGTATTTAATATAATTTATGGCTCTATTCATGTTTTTTAAACTAAAAAACCATGTTTAAGGACAATACTATTATAATACATATAATTGATTTGCATTACTATATCCTTCATAATTATGTGTCAATTTTATGTTGGCACATGCCATATCTAAAGTACCTTTTTATATTGTTAGGGTATTTTTGTTTTATGTGTGTGCCCCCAAAAAAAATTTTCAGTACATCAAGTTTGTGTTAATATATGTCGTGAAGTGCATCATATATATTAAGACAAGTTTGGCCGTCATACTATGTCACTATGATGTTTTAGTTAAAAATAATATTTTTAAAAAATTATTATCATATTTACACCCTTTCATTAACATTTTTCTAAATAGTTTGGAATGGTGTTCAAAGTAATGTATTACTGATTTGATATAAATGATATGATTTATTGTACACTATTACTTTATTAGGTCTTTTTTATTGTTTTCATTTACCGTGAAAAGATTTTGACTTTTAATTAATTTGTAAATTTTTAGAAACAATTTACAAATTTTGTAAAATTAAATATTAAATTTAGTATTTTGAAAATTAAAAATTAACTTTTGAAATACTAATATTTGAATTACTATATTTTGATCACTAGACATATATGAATGTACTATGTCCTATTTTATGTGGTTTTAAATCAAATTATCATAAGTAAAATTTGTTTAAAAAAACTCACACCATCACCAAATATAAAATAAATAAATTATCTAACTAAATTTGACACATAAACAAAATATTTACTTTTGAAAGAACACACCAACCCAATACTTGTTTTAAACAAGAGCCACATGGTGGCAACGTCACTGCTCTTGTACATTGCTACCACGTGGCTTATGTTTGATAGAAACATGAAAACTTTGCAAAATTTTGCAATATTGAAATAAAGAAAATGTTATTTTTGTTGGAATATATTATATTCCTTGGAAGGTAATAATGCCTTTGTATTATGTCGGAAGTTGTCCACAATATTATGTAAAAGAGTTACATTATATCCCATATTTATTATGGCATAATATACTCTTGTATCCATTTATTATATAAAGAGGTGTTATTTTGGAGAATTATATTATCCCACATTTAATATGTGAGAGTAATTCCTCCACATATTTGGGTATATAATAGGGTCAAGGGAGCCTCTTAAGGCAGATACCATTTTATGATACCATCACATATCATGTGCTCACAACATACTACTATTTGTATCAGGCTATTTGTAGTTTCTCTCTTTGTAAGATTGTAGGAGATTTCTGGAGATAATAGAAGACAACCTTCCCGTGGACGTAGCCTAATTGGGTGAACCACATATATATGTTGTATTCTTTTTCCTTGTTCTCTTTCTGTTCTTATTCATATGTTGATATATTGTTGGTTTCTTAGATAGATAGCTAGTTTAATAGATAATATTCTAACATAGTATGAGAGTCATGACTGCTATGATCTAGCATCTTCTTTGGATTTAACCATCAACATGTATCTTCTTTTTTTGTTACATCGACACTCGTTATTTTTTGTATATTTTCTTTCTATTTGGTTGCTATTAGGCTTCTCTTCAGATTTGGGCATGATTCTACATATTTGAGTCTTTTTTCTGATTCGAAAATGATCAAGGATCTAGAAAAAAACTAAAAGTCAAAGTCAGTGGATTCAGGTGGAAACAATGACATTGCGTAGAGCTTGCAGAAACGACTCCAACACAACTTGAATGGGTGCATTTGGCCTCCAAATAAATGAGAAATTGCGTGTTGAAGTATGTGACGAATCAGTCCACGTTGCATTTTTGCTGCTGGAAACATGGCATTTACAGTTACAAGTGAAACATCTTTAGTTTGGTTGAAAGGTGAAATAATGGGTTGAATGGATTAAAAGATGATTTTCTTATTATACATGATGGCATATAAATTTCATGGTTTACAAAAACCATATATTAAAATATATGTTATGCACAAAAATGATTTAAGTCACATAACATATATTAGACATGTATAGTGCGCATTTGATTTATTAACCAAAGACCTATCTACAAACCATATAGCAGAATGGAAAATGGATATAAGTTTAAACTATGGCAAACATAATTTAATTACAAACATATGTTACATTGTGGCTTTGGTAAGCGGAGTTAACATGGGTACCAACGACAAGTCAACAGTGGCAACAAAATATTGGGATTACACCTCGGATGGCGCGATATAACAAGAAGTGCCACGAAAACCACTGGAAATGTTATAACATTCCAAGCCATGGGTTGTAACATCACATTCTAAGTTTAATATTAGTTTAATGCTCTTGACATGGTTCCACTGCTCCACCCTAACCGCAGGAGGATATGGAAACCGTTTGCATCCACCGTGTCCACATGCCACGGGCTCCAATGTAATACCACCGCTACGCTAGGTTTAAATATGTAGTTCAACGATTTATGCCACGGGTCCACAACATATACGATTTGTTATGTAACATTGTTATATGTATAGTTTTCGTTGCACCATATTGTTATATGGTTATAACAATGCGATATGTAATTTAATACATTGTTATGTTTTAAATATGTGGATTAGTCACCAACACTACATATACATGTAATTTAATGCCATGAAGCAGGAGGGGTTGAAGAGTTTTAGTGTAGTTTTAGAGAATTGGAGACAAAATTTTGCAGGCTTATTCCAAAAGTTGCAAGAGGTCTTTTTCTGAGCCGTTAGTTACGTTGGAATTCCGAGGTCCAGCAAAACACAAATGGACCAGCTAAGGATCTTGTTGATGTAACTTTGATGTATTTTTTTTGGCTTTGAATTTCTAATATAAAGGCCTCCTCGTCGAAGACTAATGAGCCCCAGAAATGGGTAATTATATGGGCTCATTTAGCCTCCTAATTCGACTTAATCCACCATTTTCATTAGTTTATTGCATGTTTTTGATTATATTAATGCTAATAGAGTGAATTGGATTCGTGATTATGCCAAAAAGTCTAATGTGTGCTTTATGCAGATTTTTGGTCAATTTTGAGACAAAACCAAAGGTTTTAATGAGCACTTGGCAACCAAATTCGTGGAAGAACAAGGGAGAGGATTTGTAGGAAGGTGTCCCCTTCATTTATGAGCCCTTACCTCGAATTCTCCACCAGCAGCTCGGAGTTCAACGACCACCACATCGATTATCACAAGGGCAGCCGAGCAATTTTGTGTAAAGTGACTGATCATTGGCAGTTTGAGCAGCCGAGCCCCTTGAGTTAAGGAGGGCTGCTGGAGGCCCTCGTAGTGTATAAGAAGGAAGGCTTCCAACCTTCGTAGGTTACTTTTGGAACATTTGTATTTTGCACTCTAGTGTTGCTTTGTTTTTTTCATTTGTGGAGGTTTTGTTGTAAACATTTCTGTGACATGGTTATTTTCTGAATAATGGAGATTAGTTTCATTTTTCTTCAGTTCTGAGCTTCTTCTTAGGAGCCTGTAGCTCTTGGGATTGGGCCCAACCCAAGTTCCAGGACCTCCTCTGTGTACTGTTATATGTTTTTTGCTGCCTTTAATTAATTTCTACTAGTAGGTTACAATCTTATTTGGTTATTTAGTTCATTTTTGATGATTAAAATAGCTTTTCATGTTTCAAGTGATTTAACAGGTTGGTAATAGAAAATATCTTTGAAAAAGGCTATCAAGCAACCCTAGATCTCACCTCTCCCTCCTTGGGACCATGAGCTGAGACCAAGGTGTCCTTGCTGCCATAAAAACATTGTTCTTGCTTCTTCATGCAATTTCTAGTGTTAGATTCTTGGTTGCAAAAGTTGGTACCAGCTGTGATTACATGATCAGATCCATTCTTGCTCTGTTTCCATAGTTGTTTTACATGATTTGGTGCCAATAAACTTCTATTCATCATGCTTATGGTTTCTAGGTCAAATTATGTCAAAATAGCTAGATCTTTGGTTTTCTTGTCTTTGTTGGTTAGTTTTGGAAAATAACGTGGAGAGAACTTGTGATACCTTCTCCCCTACCCTTACCCCATCAATGCAACCTACTTCGTCCTCTAACTTAGATTCTTGCCTCTCATTTGCCACATTCCCTCACCTTGCCCTAATTTCTACATTCTTGTGCATCATTGCTGCCTCCATCCTCGAACAAATCCAATCACCTTAATCGCTCCTTAGCCTCATTCACCAGGTCCTAGACCCCTTAACATCCTTATACAACCTCCATTTCCACTTTCCCACCATTTGTCCACCATCAACCCTTCAAAATTCCCTTTGGGAACATCCTGTAGAAACATCCTGTAGAAGCTACAATACATCTTGTAGAACCCCTGTAGACTTCCTGTAGAAGCTCACGAAAGTAATTTCTTGAGATTTGATCACTGTGAAACTCTCTGGAAGGGTGTTAGGGACCCCTTAGGCCCTCTTCTCACCTTCCCAACCTCCTGCAAGCATTTCCTTTCGCCAATCCACCTCTGCACAATAAAAAATAGTTAAAGCACATGCATAATAATTATGCCAACTTACCCGGATGTGGGTGTTTGTCATGCGAGTACATGATATTTTAGCTTGCCACGCGGGGGTGCGATGGGCAGCTGGTTCTTCATCAAACGAGGCATCAAAAATGAAAGCCATTAATCGCCTACCGCCGGAAGGAATGAGCATTCAATGCTCCTCATCAATGACGCGCTTGCCGGACAGCTACCCATTACACTTCAAAATGGTGAAGCGGGATGAGCAGTCATTCGACTGTGAGCCGGTTCAGAAGCTGGTTGAAGAGCGATTCAAGAGAACGCCCATCTGGAGGAAATTATCCCTGTTTGTAGTTTGCCTGATCCTGAGTGTATTGGCTGGTGAGGGAGAAAGCTCAAGAAGGCATGGCAGAAGAGGCAATCCAAAGCCTCCTGCCTGGTGTGCGATTCCGGATTTCACTGGGCTGAATTACACCTCGACTCACTGGTTAATTGGAATGGCGCCAAGGTACAGAGCATCCTCTCAACGGGGAGGCCAACGAAGCGGAGTTGGAAGGCGAGGAAATCGCAGTCCAATGCATATTTCCCCCCTGAATCGAGCGTCCCCTCCCTCCATCGGATCAGAGGACTCAGGGCAATCAATTTGCAATCGAGTTCAGACGGCGAGATTTCATTATCGGCGCAACACCAACAGACCTGCAATCTCGTCTCTGATTACTATTATCTTCGAGGAAGAAGATGGTGTAGAGGATTCCTCTGAGGAGCAGTTGCCAAGCAGCTCTGCTATCTCTTCGCCAAGCGGGCAAGGGGGAGACAGTTCATATGTCCCTTCTTCCCCAAGCAATCCGGTTGAGGAAAGCTCGCCAGCGCCAACTGAGGAGCAAGTACAAGCCAGAAAGGAGATTGGTGGCATTCTGGACCTGAACGAGCCAGTAACGGCTCAAGACCAGCCAAAAAGCACTCAGGCTCAGGCAGGAGCCACCACCTTTGCCCTTCCAACTCATGGCGAGCCCAAGCTCCTTGATTTCCAGCACGCCAACACCTTATATCCCATTCTGCCACCCGGAATGAGGCTGGAGGACGTTCCAGAGGGAATGGAGATAACATGGGTACCTCTGGATAAGCTTACAGACTATCAGCCGAACAAAGACAATTGAACGAAACGCCCCTGCGCGTTTTTTGAAGGTATGTGCATAAACTGCTGGAAAAATCCTAATACTCCGATGGTCGAGTTTTGTGATTTTGTCTGGTCTTGGACGTGGTTTTGCTTGTCGGAGCTTGCTCAGCAGGGTGGGGAATTCTGCTCTCTAGTTTCTGTATGTTCAACTGCAGCACGTTGGATAGGGTCGGGTAGCAGTTTTGGTAATGGTTGCACAATGTTTTTGGGGGCAGTTCAGCATCCCAGCCTGGACAAGGAAGCCGGTTTAAAAGATTGCAGAACACAGGAATTACAGTCTATGTTTTGTCTCCTCTGTTATGAACTTTATTTTTTGTAATGTATTCACTGTAAGAGTCTCAAGCCTTAATGGCAAGGCCATTCTGGATGTCAGGTTGATAGAGAGCTGCACAGTCCATTGGCACTCTCAAAGGTCTCGCCCTCTTGTAAATATTTTTTCCTTTTTAATATAATTTAGCTTAGCCTTTGCGTAGAAAAAAAAATAATTATGCCAACTTACTAAAAAATACAAAAAGATGTTTCTTTTTAGATTTCACTTCAGAAGTAGCTTAGACACATGCACTTAACCTTACAAAGAATCAATGGCATCTTTTTCAGTAGCTTTCATCCTTTTTCTTGCATCAGTAGGGCTAGTTAATAAAACTAGGGTTTGCTAGGGTTTGCATTTCCATTAAGCTTTTTAGTTTCTTTTTGCAAGTAGATTGGCCTCATTTGAGTTAGCTTTCATCCATCAGTTAAAAGCTTCTTCTAAGAGCTCATAGAAGTTGGCTTAAGCTCCTAGCAAACTTGTGTCAGCTGATCAAGTGACAGTCGCAGCAAGAGCTAGTACTTGTGCATATAGCACCGTCGCTTCCAAGTTTGTTATGAACTACCGGGTTGATAAAAGTAAAGAAGGGAGTCCTAGGAGTTGCATCATTATTAATGCAATACTGGAGCCCACCAAAGACCTGGGCCTGGAGATGTAGGCTTGAAGATAGCTGAACTTCGTTAATAATCTTTTGTGTCACTTTTCTTCTCATGGCTTGCTGTTCTAATATGCTGCAAAATTTCTTAACACTTCTTCATGCTTATGTATTTAATGGTGTTTTTAAATCATGCATTAACACTTTTTAAACAGTGGAATCACATTTCAATTAAAGATCTTTCTGGGAATCATTTCGTATCAGAGAGAGTTGTTGATAATTGTGATTTGAAGTATGCATGATCACCAAGAGCCAATCAAAGCTTGGTGAAGGATAACTTGTTGAAGGAGATCCAGAAGTTGGCTCGAGAAGAAGGACAACTCAAGGAGAAGAGATGGTTGGAGAAGGAAACAGTGATCATCCGTTTGGAACTGATGCAGGCTTTGTGGATGCTTTCATGACCTTGGGAGCCATGGTCAAAGAAATGTATTGAGAGTTTAAGACAACAAAGTCTAAATATGAAGAAGGATAGCCATCACAATCTGGAAAAGAAGATGAATGTGATAAAAAAGACCCTATCACTTCTCTCTTAACTCCACCTGAAACTTCAAAATTATTGTTGAAACTTGATGTTAAGTTCGAGTTACCCATGTACAATGGAGAAGTTGATGTCGAGAAGCTTGACAGCTGGGTCAGGAAAATGGAGGTTTACTATGGCGTGCAACAGATCACCGAAGATGAAGTCAAAATTAGGCTAGCACCACTTCATTTAGCAGGCAAAACCTTGATATGGTGGAAAAGTAAGTTATAGAAAGGCACTCAACATATTGGTAAGATTTTTCCATTGTGGTTTGAATTTATAACTGCACTTAGAAAGCAATTTTATCCATTGGGATATAAGGAAAAAGCTTTAATAGAATGGCAAGGAATAAAAGTTAAGAAAGGCCATTCAGTGCAGGAATATACAGATGAGTTTCGTAAGAAGGTGTTGATGTTAGATATTCCTTTGTATACTCAAGAAACTCTAATGAAATACATAGGAGGATTACCTGAGTATCTTTGCAATATTGTATTTATGTTCAATCCTACTAACCTGGTTGAAGTGGCAGTACATGCAACTTACATTGAAGTAGGTAAGTTGGAAGTTGGGGTATCATCAGAATCAACAACCATAATGGAGAGCAAGGGAAAAGGGAAAGAAAAGAAAGTAAAGCTCACCAAGAAGGAGGTTGAAAATATCTCTTGTAAGCATTGCAAGAAAGAGGGCCATGACAAGGATCATTTTTGGCAATTGCATCTTGAAATGAAACTGAAGTGGATCAGAAAAGAGAAGTAAAAGGTTGCAACAACAACAAAACCGATCGACCTAGGGTTAGATTCAGGCGATGAGACGTAGATCACATCATTGATTATGATTGGTAAATTCAATGAAGGTAATGATTCTAACAGTTCCAGAGGCAAGTTATTTCATATAAGGGTTGTTACGAAACATACAAAGATCGCTACATTGTTAGATAATGGATCTCAAGCTAACCTAATTTCAGAAATAGTGGTTAAGCAATTGGGATTGAAAACCATAAAGCATCGTAAATCATATACTTTAATTTGGATGAGAAGAAATCATAAATTACGAGTAACTAAGCAATGCATGTTACCATTTGCAATAACTTCTCAATTTAAGGATAAGGTGATGTGTGATGTGGTAAAACTAGATACATATGGGATGGTCTTAGGTAGCCCGTATTTATATGATAGAAAAGAGATATTTTACATGGAACAAAATCAATATCACTTGTTCAAGAAAGGAATTGAATATGTTGTACATTCTCATCACACAAAAGCAGATAAATCTCTCTTTATAGTTGAACAATTAAAATGATCAGCTTATGCCAGTAAAGATGTTGTTATACAATCTAAAGAACCTAAGAAAGAGATCATTAAAGTTAATTACAAACAGATAACTCTGTTTAAGGAATCCAAAATTGTACATCAACAAGAGTTGCAGTGTGATAAGTTGAGTTTTGTTTCAACTATGGAAGGAAAGCAGGGTATGGTTTCAGCGATGTCAATACTTTCAATGTCGTTAATGGGTTTATTACTGTTTAGTGGTGCCTAGATATTAATAGCAAATATGAATGTAGATGTGGGTGAAAAATGACTTGATATATTATGTAGTTTGTGTGTTTTGCTGACGATTGCTTGGATGAGTAAAGTGTACAGGTTCTAAATAGAGTGGACAGATACCCACCAAGTGGGAAAATGGAACCCACGTTTATTTTGTGGAAGTTAAGCCTTTTGGAGGTCCAAAAGGTCTAAGCGAGGAGGAAATGATCCGAAAATGACCAAGGATCTAGAAAAAGCCTAAAACTCATAGTTACTGGATTCAAGAGGAAACAAGGCCATTGTGTAGAGCTTGTAGAAACAAATCCACTGCAACTCGAATGGGTGCATTTGGCCTCCAGATGAATGAGAAATTGCTTGTTGAAATTTGTGACAAATCAGTGCACATCGCATTTTTGTTGCTCGACACATGGCATTTATAGTTACAGGTGAAACATCTTTAGTTTGGTTGCAAGGTGAAATAATGGGTTGAATAAATTAAAAGGTGATTTTCTTATTATACATGATGGCATATAAATTTCATAGTTTAAAAAAACCATATATTAAAATATATGTTATGCACAAAAATGATTTAAGTCACATTACATATATTAAACATGTATAGTGCACATTTGATTTATTAACAAAAAACCTATGTACAAACTATATATTAGAATGGAAAATGGATATAAGTTTAAACTATGGCAAACATAATTTAATTACAAACATATGTTACATGGTGGCTTTGGTAAGTGGAGTTAACATGGGTACCAACGACAAGTCAACGGTGGCAATGAATTATTGGGATTACACCTTGGATGTCGCGATATAACAAGAAGTGCCATGAAAACCCTTAGAAATGTTATAATGTTCCAAGCCATGGGTTGTAACATCACATGCTAATTTTAATATGTATTTTAATGCTCTTGACACGGTTCCACCGCTCCACTGTGACCGCAAGAGGATATGGCAACCGTTTTTATCCACCGTGTTCACATGCCATGGGCTCCAATGTAATACCATCGCTATGCTAGGTTTAAATATGCAGTTCAACGATTTATGCCATGGGTCCGCAGCATATACAATTTGTTATGTAACATTGTTATATGTATAGTTTTCATTGCACCATATTGTTATATGGTTATAACAATGCGGTATGCAATTTAATACATTCCTATGTTTGCTATATGTGGGTTAGTCACCAACACTACATATACATGTAATGTAATGCCATGAAGCAAGAGGGGTTGTGACATTTTGTGTAACAGAGAAGCGTTTTAGTGCAGTTTTAGAGATTTAGAGGTGAAACTTTGTAGGATTATTCCAGGAGTTGCAAGAGGTATTTTTCTGAGTTGTCAATTGCGTCGGAATTCTGAGGTCAAGAAGAACACAATTGGACCAGCCAGGGATCTTGTTGATGTAACTTTGATATCTTTTTTTTGGCTTTGAATTTCTAATATAAAGGCCTTCCCATTGAAGACCTGGGCCCAAAGATGTAGGCTTGAAGATAGCCGAACTTCGTTAATAATCTCTTGCGTCACTTTTCTTCTTATGGTTTTTTGTTCTAATATGCTGCAAAATTTCTTAATAGTTCTTCATGCTTATGTATTTAATGTTGTTTTTAAATCATGCATTAACACTTTCTAAATAGCGAATGAATCACATTTTAATTAAAGATCTTTCTGGGGATCATTTTCTCATAACCCTGACTTTGTTATGCATTTTTTTTGTAGAATTTTTTTTCAAGGGGCTCTTGATTATTTTTCTGTAAGATCTATCTAGTTTTTGGATTCTCCTCAAAGAGATCTATCTTCCAGTTGTAAGATCTGTGATTTTCGTCTAGTTTTTTAGTCCTTTTTTTTTGCAGGGCAGAAGATTAACAGACCAAGAGTTCAGATCAGAATTTTTGGAACATAAGCTGATGAAGAGTGGATGCGCTATTTCCAACTTTTTTTTTTTTTTGCATGTGGTTCATGAGCACCCTGGTCAGTGAGTGATCGCTACGTCCACGGAAAAATCTGGGTGATAGCTACGCTAAATCGCCCCTCAGCCTACTGCAAGACCTGACCCCAAGGGCTTCGGGTGGATTCGACCCTGTGACGTCCCGATGGCGAGGCATGGTTTTTGACCAACTGAGCTAACCCTTGGGGCTTCCAAAAACTGGTTATAATAAGCATTTGGAGCATTATTGAGTGTTTTTTGTTTTGACACCCAATAGTTTTGATTAGATCTGTTACCTTCTATGCATAATTTCCCAGAACAAAGTAGATATTTGGGTTCCTCTCATTGAGCTACCCAATTTCAAAAAAAAAGAAGCTCAAATGGATTATTGGAAGCAAACTTATCATTGATTTAAGATTGTTAGTTGTTTTCAGGTTTTCTGGTGACGATAGAACGAACTGTAGAAATTTACAGTTTTCTATCCACTTTTTCTCTTGTCATTTCTTGAGTTCGGGTTTATATTTATTGTCAAAATTTCTATCATTATGACTTTAGAAGTAGCTTATGTTCCTGAAGTTGTCTGTTCTAACTATCTTGCATGGAAAATGAAAATGATTGATGTTCTTAGGAGTAAGAATTTATGGAGGTTGGTTAATGGTGAACACAAGAAACCTATAGATGCTTAAGGCTTGATTAAATGGGAAGAAAAGTGTGATCAAGCAAGAGAGATCATTGGTCAAATAGTTTCAGATAGTCTTCAGATAAGTATTGAGGTAGAAGACAACCCGGTTGAGGTATGGATAATTCTTGCTTCTTTATTTGATATATATGATGATGTTTCTTCTTATTACCTTGAAAAGAAGATTCATGAACTAGATCCTACTAATTTTGATAGAGTAGAATTATATCTTGCTGAATTGAAAAAATTAAATGAGAAGTTAAATAATTGTGGTAAATATTACAAGAAGATAGACATTACTCTTATCATTCTTGTAGAACAAAAAATTCCATCTTGTTTTGACATGTTCATCCAAACTAGGAATATGGCTCTTGAATTGTCTCAAAGTACAACGAAACCTACTTTTGATGATTTATGTAAAGGGTTGATAAATGAGCAAGAAAGGTTGATTTCTTCAGGACAAGTCTCACTTAATAAAGCTCTTATGGCACATAATAAGAATCCTAAGAAAATTTTTAATAATGCTAAAGGTTCTTATTCACACACTTCTAATCATACTAATAATAATGGTCATGATTCTCATGCACATCATGAAACTAGTAAGAGGAATAAAGTGTATTATCCTTGTAAGCATTGTGGTAAAACTAACCATCCTGAAAAGAATTGCTTTAAAATGAAACATTTAATGGCTAAAGCTAACAAGAAAAAATCTAATGAATTTGAAGTAGCTTTATGTGCATCTATTGTTTCGTCTAGCAATTCTTCTTCTAATGTGGAATAGATAGTGGATTATGGTGCTTCTAAACATATGACTGGTAATGATTCTTTATTTACATCTTATGAAACTAATAAGAAATCATCTCAAAAAATTTCTATTGGTGATGGTAAACAACTTTCGTAATTGGTTCTGGTAATATTAATGTTGCTAATGGTCAATTGGAAGATGTTTTTCATGTTCAAAACATGCTTATTAACTTACTTTCTATTTATCGTGCATGTCAGAAAGGTTTTAAATTTGAAGCTTGGTCTGATAAATATGTTCTTAAATATATCAACCGAAATTACAAAGTAGTCTCTTCTGATCCTGTTGATCATACAATTGGTTTATACAATTTTTTCTGATTTTAATTAAGCTAAGATAGAACCCTTTTATTCCTATGTTGCTCATGCTAATGAATGAAATCAATTATGGCATGAAATATTGGGTCACTTGAATTATGGTAAAATACAAATGCTAACTAAAATGGTTCATGGTTTGCCTAATATTTCTTCTACTATTGGTGTTTGTGAAGGATGTGTTCTTGGTGAACATCACAGAGAAATGTTTGATAAAGGTAAAGCCTGGCGTGCTAAAGCACCTTTACAATTAATTCATAGTGACATATGTGATCCTCTTGAAGTTCCTTCAATATCTCATGCAGTTTATTTTTTACCTTTATTGATGACTTTGGTAGAAAATCTTGGGTTTATTTTTTGAAAAATAAAAGTGAAACATTTGAAAATTTCAAGAATTTAAATCCATGGTTGAAAAGGCATCTGGTAAGAGTATTAAAACCTTGTGATATGATAATGGGAGGAAATTTGTTAAGAAATAATTTGATGCATATTTATCTAACATGGTATTCAACATAAAAGATTGTTCCTTACCCATCTCAACAAAATGGTGTTGCTGAAAGAAAAACAGAACTTTAGTTGAAATGGTTATATGTATGCTTTATTCTAAAGGACTGCATAAGAAATTTTGGGTTGAAGCCATCTGTTGTGCTAATTTTATTTTAAATAGAGTTCCTACTAAAGTTGTTAAGCATGTTTCCACTGAGGAAAAATGGAATGGACGTAAGCTAGATATTAGTAATTTTAAGGTGGTTGGTTGTGAATGTTGGGCTTATATTCCTGATGAAAAATGGAAAACGTTAGAATCCAAATCTCACAAGTGTATATTCATTGGTTATGATGAGAATTCCAAGGCTTATAGGTTGTTTGATCCTTCTAATCAAAGTGTCATAATCAGAAGGTATGTTCAATTTCATGAAATCTCTTCCCCACCCGAGTCTGTAGAATCTCATGTTACCTTGAATTTACCAATACCACCTATTACTCCTATTCCTTTTACTCCTTCTTCTAGTTTTGTGCCTCTTATTGATCTTGATTATTCCTCTCCTGCAAGTATTCCACCTGAAACTCATGAAGCTCCTGAAGTGACTCTTGTTCCTTCTACTCTTCCTGTTTGGGCTCGAAAAAATCTTGAAACTGTAGGTAGTGAGGTCAGAAATCCTTCCAACACTTGTTGAACTAAATCTAACTTTTCTCTTATGACCAAAGTTTTAGCCACAGATGATCGTACTAATTATGCTCAAGCTAAGGGTAAACCTCATTGGGAACAAGCTATGTCTACTGAATATGGATCTCTTTTGAGAAACAAGACTTGGTCTCTTGTTCGTCTTCCTTTAGGAAAGAATTTAGTTGGTTGTAAATGGGTTTATAAAACTAAGTCCATTGAAGAAGGACATATCGAAAAGCATAAAGCTAGATTATCAACTTGAAGGTATTGATTATAATGAAACTTTTGCTCCTCTTGCTAAAATGAACACAATAAGAACCATTTATCACTTGATGCATCTTATAAGTGGGGAATTCATTAAATGGATGTTAAAAGTGTCTTTTTAAATGGTGATCTTACTGAAGAAATTTATATGCAACAACCCCCTGGTTTTATTTCTGCTGAATCCTCAAGTTTAGTATGCAAATTACGCAAATCTTTATATGGTCTCAAACAAGCATCTAGGTTTTGGTGTGATAAAATTGATGCATATTTCTTGAATAATGGTTTTAAGCATTGTAAATTTGATCCAAATATGTATGTTAAGAAATTTGGTGATAATGTCCTCATTATTTTTTTATATGTGGATGACCTAATTATCACTGGCAGCCATCTTGTATTAATTCAGGATATGAAAATTTCTCTTAAGAAGCAGTTTAAGATGGAAAATATTGGTACATTGCACTATTTCTTAGGTCTTTAGATCTGGCATATGGCCGATGGTATTTTTCTCTCTCAGCCTAAGTATGTGACAAATTTATTGGATCGTTTCCATATGAGTGATTGTAAACCTACTCCTACACCCATTTGAATCTGGTGTAAAGTTAACTGTTGAGTGTACTACTCCACTGGTTGATGCTGCTCTTTATCATTATCTCGTTGGAAGTTTGATATATTTAACTCATAGTAGACCATATCTCTCTTTTGCAGTCAATATGGTTTCTTGATTCATGCAACAACCTCGTGAAATTCATTGGCAGGTAGCCAAGATAATTCTGTGATATTGACAAGGGACATTGCATTATGGTGTATTTTATTCGAGTAGTGCTACAATTTTTCTCTCTAGTTATATAGATTCTGATTGGGCAGGTGACAGTTTTGATTGACAATCAACTACTGGCCACATATTTCAACTTGTTTCAGGTTCGATTTCTTGGTCCAACATGAAGGTGAAGGCGCTCTCTTTATCTTCATAGAGCAACCACAAAATTCGCTAAATAAGCCGTTTGGTTATGACATGTTATTACCGAGCTTGGTCTAATTCCAAAATCGTCCACTTCGTTGAAATGTGACAATCAGGGTGCAATTTAGCTTGCTTATAATTTGGTATATCACTCCAAGACAAAGCATCTCGACCTTGATGCTTATTATATTCGAGGTCTTGTCATCGATGGTATTCTTTATCTAGAGTATTGTCCTACCGAGCAGTAGGCAACCAATATCTTCATCAAATCCTTGAAAAAAGCAAAGTATGTGCATCTTCATTCTTTGCTTGGGATGAGGGAAGTTTTCATCAAGGGGGACCAGTAATGACTCCTTCCTTCCTTAGCATTAGGATGGGCCCTTCTCCTAGGCATTATTAAGGGGGAGTGTTGGAATATATTATATTCCTTAGAAGGTAATAATGTCTTTGTATTATGTTGGAAGTTGTCCACAATATTATGTAAAAGGTAATACATTATATCCCATATTTATTATGGCATAGTATACTCTTGTATCCATTTATTATATAAAGAGGTGTTATTTTGGAGAATTCTATTATCCAACATTTAATATGTGAGAGTAATTCCTTCACATCTCTAGGTATATAATAGCGTCAAGGGAGCCTCTTAAGGCAGATACCATTTTTTGATACCATCACATCTTATCTTGTGCTTACAACATATTGTTATTTGTATCCGGTTATTTGTAGTTTCTCTCTTTGTAAGATTGTAGCATATTTAAGGAGATAATAGAAGACAAACTTTCCGTGGACGTAGCCCAATTGGGTGAACCACGTATATATGTTGTATTTTTTTTCCTTGTTCTCTTTTTGTTCTTATTTATATGTTGATATGTTGTTGGTTTCTTAGATAGAAAGCTAGTTTAGTAGATCCAATATTCTAACATTTTTAAATTCAAGACTAAATTCAGAGCACTATAAAGATATCTATTACAATTAAATTATGAAATTTTATATTTAATAGCTACAATTCCACTAATTCAACATAATTTTTATTAAATTTCAAATTAAAATATTAATTTTCCTATATTATTTTGAATGAAACAAAGAAATTCAATTTATTACATATTTAATTTGCAAACCATGAAAAGTGACTTACTCAAATCTATAATTATATCTGGAATACATAATTATTATGTTCACAAATCAGATAGGCAAAGCTAAATTTCCCATAACAATCCATAATTACGCGATGTTTTCATGTGACTTAGCTAAATTCTATTCTCACAAAAATCTAGATAAAAAAATAAATATTTAGCCTTCTGTTTTTGGTTTTACAAAAAATTTGTAATTGACTCTTTATTTGCATTTTTGGAAACAATGGTAGTAGATTCTATTTTTGGGAGAAAGTAACAAATTCTATATTTGGAAAACAAATTCTCGGGTGCAAAATAACATACATAAATATGCAGGTCATAATAATAGATTCATACGTGATATTAGATATCAAAATTATATTCTTCAAAAGATAGTTATAATATATATATAATTTTTTTTTTTTTTTTTTTGAAATATTTAAATTGTTTTTAAAATTAGTTTGTTTGTCATAAAGGTTTCAGGTGTCAAATTTGAATGTATAAATCTCTAAAATTTAATTAATCATTATTATAATAAATTCATAAATACAAAAATATTTATTGGAAGTAGAGAGTATGCATAAATAACAACTATCAATTCTAATTTAATTCTCTGATATTCAAGAGTTTCTCTTTTACACAAAACAAAACGAAGAAATGAATATGTAGTGGACTAGGATTTCTTTCACATTTAGGGGAAAATCATAGTAAACCAACACTCACACAGTGCCTACACACCACCTGAAGCAAGAATCACACACATCAACTTCCACAAGTTACTAGGACAGTTAAAGTGAAAAATAGACTCTTAATAATTGATATAAAAAGAGAGTAGAGAGACGCCATTGAGCTATAATATGGTATGTTAGTACTTAGAATTGCATTGAAAGGGAGAGAAGAAAAGAAAAAAATTCTCTAGATTTAAAGAAACCAGAAATTTTAAAACAATCATCATCTACCATAAAGTGTCTGATACGAAGCACACAAATTTTAAAAAGGAATAGCTAGTATGAGGAGACTACAAATTTATAAACAAATACAATAAACCCATTAAAATATATTAGTATAAGGCGTTTCCTAGAACCAATCTGGAAAAGGAAGAGGTTTTTTCATTTACTAGTTAAACAATGGAGATTATGCAAGACTTGTACCAAAATGAATTGATCTATTTGTGCAATGATAGTTACTATATGAGAGAGTTTCATTTTATTTTTTTTACTTGAAATTTCAATGTTTCCATAACTTATGCAAGTGTCTCAAACATAGCGAGAAAAAAGGATAATGTGGACCAACAAACGTGCTTGATTGTTTTTCTATATGTTACAATGATAAGAATAAGACCCCTGCTCTACCTAAACACTAATACTAATAACATGACTAATCTCATGCAATAGTATATTCTATTGACTTGTTATCTATAAGATAAACTTGGTGTGAATGATGTTCTTTCCCACACTGAAACTAACACTACTGTGAAGCCTACTTTAGGCCTCAAACCCACGCTACTATCAGCAAATTACACATTATTTATAATACTTTTCATATACACCTGATATAAATTGGTGTGTTTCCTGACCTAAAAAATAATGAACTTGAGATCAAAGAAAAATGCCATTCTATGCATAAGCCACACCGACTTTGCTTGTTTTAGAAAATATTGATAGAAAGGGGTAATTGGATGACCGCCATTGAGAACATGATTACTTTTGTACAAATTACCAAAAAATGATTCCTTTATCTTGGTATGAACAATATGTACATATTCATCGTGACAAAAGTTTTAGGTGCATTAGTGTTGTTTGGAAGAGTGATTAAACTAGGGGCTTCGATATTGCCATGAATATTACAAAACATCAAGAGATAGAAATTCAATAAATTGCTATAATGCTATTGACTTTGTGAGATCACCAATGTCTTGAAAATTAATATGAAGAATAAAAGCTTCAAATCAGAAAAATCATATATATATTGTATTGCATGATGTTGGTTCACAATAATAGAATGCATAAAGAAAAATTATCAAAGATCAAATATCATGAGGCATATTTTCTCGATCATAAGATTAATAGCTAGAGGGTACATATTTTTTCCTCTATGGAAACAATTCTAGCCATATCATATTACATTTGTCTATAAGAAAAATGAAAAAGTAATAGTGTAGCTATAAGATTGGTTACTTTAGTACATAGGAAAAAAAACATGTTTCTTCTGACTGGTGGCAATTTTTTTTTGAAGTGTTTTGGGTAAATGAAACCATATATGGTACAAAATTGTACAAGAAAAACACTATGGAATGAATATGCATGTCATTTTCACTGGTATTGATAGAGTTAATTGACAATTTGTTTCCAAGTGGTAGCGGAACTAAATCTAAGTTTGTCCAAGTGGCAACGGAATAAAATCAGTGACAATGAGTAACATGTAAATATTAGTGAAATGAAAGAAATGCTAATACAATATTTATGCTATTCAAACTATTCAATAAATAAATGAACTTATCAATTATGCATTGTTCTAGGAAGACACATTCATTAAGAACAATGAAGCTAGAGGAATTGGTGTTGAAAGAAAGTTTTTCAGAGTGGATTGATGTGAAAAATTATCTTATTGATTGTCAAAGTGAAAATGCCATGAACATAGAGCTTTCGTAAATTCAACACTGTGGATAATATGTTTTCCATATATTCTTATCTCAACAATTTTTGGGCAGATTTTTTGGAGTTGTGGCATTTTCAATTTGCAATCTATTTTGCTGTCAAGTGTCTCTAGTATGAAATTGACAGTGGGACGATATGTAGTTGTTGTACTTTCTTTACACAACATGCAATTTTATGAATTTGGAAGCATGGGATCTGAACATTGAGCACAAATTTTCTCATAGGGTGGTGAGAAAACATTCTTTGGTTTGAATGCCCCTTGTACTTGTTTCAAAAGTGAGTATAATTATTAAGTTTTGATATGGTTAGATAGAAAAAATATAAGGATTTTGAACAAAAGACTAGATGTCCATAGAATGTAAAAGGAAAAAGAAAGTGAATACCTGTGTTGATGATTTAATGAATGAAAACATGTGTCCTTTTGCACAACTATCATTAAGAACATCAATGGAAGTTGTTGTTGTAGATCGTAGCATTTGGCATCCTTTTGGGTCATTTTTGAAAATATTCTTGAATAGATAAAGTGCCTTGTTTTTGAATGCAAGCTCATGCTTTATCGCTAGAAACTCTTCTTTGTAAGTTTCATTCAATTTCAACTAGCATTGGATGTAAAGTTTTGAGTATTAGAGTTATGGAATATTGCAAGTATGAAAATGTTTTCTTTTTTATGTCATTTGACAAGGAAAACAAAATCATAGCAATAATTATTGATCAATGTGCAATATAATTTGGAGAATGTTTTCATGTAAGAATTGACTTACAGTAGCTGTATCATGGGTAGTATCACCATCTTTGATACCGAGATCAAACTGCCTATTGTTTTGGTGGCATGCTATAACAATAGATCCAACAAAATCAATTGGATTTATTATGAAACTAGTGCACAAAAATATAGAAAAGAAAGATAAACGCCTTAGAATTCAGCCTCTTCAAGGGGGAAACCTCCTTTACATTACACAAATGAACAATTCTTGGATGATACAAATGACAAGACCTCCTTTCTATATATAGGAGTCTAAGGGGTCATAATATAATCAGAGCCGACGTAAAAATAATAATGTAAGGGCACAATAATAAAAATAGTGGGCTTCTATGGGGCACAATAATAACAATATGGGGACTAAATGGGCACAAAAATATAATAAGGTGGTTGTACTAATACAATAAGGGGTTACACTAGTAGTATAGGGACCTAACATGCCCCTCTCCTTTAAAAAGTGTTGTCCTCAACGCTTGAGTAGTTCTTGATGCTTCTATATAAAATTCTTGACCTCCCATGTGGAATCTTCAATGGGTAAGTTCTTTGACTTGATGAGATACTCTAAAATTGATCGATTTCGTAGCTGTCGGGTTCTTGTTTTTATGACTGCTCGAGGCTCCAATATGATTTTTCCTTCCTCGTCAAGTTCTGGAAATATTATTTGAACTGGGATCTTCTTCAACTTTTGAATGAGTGGCCACACTTCTTCATCCTTCTTCCATTCATCCCTTGCTTCATTTATCCAATCTGGTTGGATAACAGAAATAGCACAAAACAATGCTTCCACATCCTCATCCTTCCTTGAGAGTGCATCTGCAACAACATTTTGCTTCCCTTTTTTGTAGATGATTTCAAAGTCATAACCCAACATATTTTTGACCCATTTTTTTTGATCTTCTAAAGATAATCTTTGTTCTA
>APFE031530462.1:47227-61126 GCA_000404065.3 Pinus taeda | reverse complement strand
AATCAGGTTCCCAAAGATGAACCTCATGTTGAATGTTATCCTTTAAAATCCCTATGGAGACATCAATCCTCTGCTTCTATGGAATATCATTTTCCCTTATATTCAAATTTTGAAAGTCCTCAATGTTCTCTACCATTGAACACTTTTGTTTGAGATTTATCAATTGGCTAAAGAAGGTGTTTCTCTTTGAATCCTCATAATGTGCTATCATTTCCTCCCTGAAAATTGACCACGTAACAAGTCGTTTATGAGAACAAAGCCCTTTATACCATAAAAATTGATTTGGTTCTAAATAATTAGATGCAATACATACCTTTTTTAACAATGGTGCACCATGTAGATCAAAATATTTCTCCATCTGTAGTATCCAATTTACCGGATCCTTGCCATCAAACTTCCTCATCTCGATTTTTCTTCATTTACCGAGTCCTTTGAGTCCTCTTTCTAACTTCACAAATCTGATTGCAATTGGATTCCCGAAGAAAGATTTATTCCCAATCTCCCGTGATGCCCTAATTATAGACTAGTTCAGTAGAGTGAACTTGTACTATGTTCCACGTGTCACTCTTTCAACCTTAGGTTCTAAAAATTATACCCAAACAAAATATAGTCCGTCCTATTTCTATAACTTCCTCCGAATTTTCAATCTGATGCTCAGGGAGAAAGTTATGATGATTTTCCCAAGTTTGCGCGTTTAGGATGTAATTCGGAAGTTTGCAAAAACCCTAACTTTAACATATCATATATCTGAAAATACAGCGAGACAAGATCTGAAATTTGGACCCAAGGTTCATACCGATGTCTTCTCAAATGGGTTTTTTTTTTAGCTTCTGAAACTTTGGAAAGAAAACGTTATAGTGAAAATTTCATGATGGCCTGTTTTAGATGAAATTTTGGAGCTTGCACAATCCCTAACTTCCTTGGATCATATCTTCGAAAATAGAGTGAGAAAAGATCTGAAATTTGGACCCGAGGTTTAGCGAGATCTCATCTCAAATGGGTTTTTTGTTTAGCTTCTGAAACATCGCAGAAAAAAGTGATAGTGAACATTCCACGATGACTTGTTTGGAGCAGCGAAACCCTAGAATCCAAAGCTCTAATACCAAATGTTATGAAACTAGCTCACAAAAAGATAGAAAAAGAAAGATAAGAGCTTAGAAATTCAACCTCTTTGAAGGGGGAAACTCCTTTACATTACACAAATGAACAATTCTTGGATGATACAAATGACAAGACCTCCTTCTATATATAGAGTCTAAGGGGTCATAAAATAATTAGAGCTGACAAAAAATAATAATGTGAAGGCCACAATAATAACCAATATGGGAATACATGGGCACAAAAATATAATAAGGGGTGTACTAATAACAATAAGGGGTTACACTAGTAGTATAGGGACACCTAGCAGGAATTGTCTCATTTGACATAAGAAGGTTTTTTATTGTTGTATCTAGAGCTAGTCTACGTTTGTTACAAAATTGGGGCACTATTTGCACTATTTATTTATTTATTTAATTAATTTATTAATTTATTTATTTTTTTTTTTTCAGTTAAGACTATACAAATTTGTGTCACCTCTCTCATAAACCTTTTTGCTATATGACTGCAAATTCTGTAATACAGATACTTTGCCTAGGACAAAACTTATCACAAAATCAATCTATAAGACTATTTCTTATATTGACTGTAATTGTCAGTTGACCACTTTTGTCTATAATATCTGCATGCAATATTTGTGTTTTGGCTGATGAATTTGGATTTCTGGTTTGCCCTATCCCATACACTAAAAGGACATCACCTACAAAAGCATTTGTGTTCACACCTGTGCATAATTGTATAATTGAGTAAGGAATGGTTTGCACAATTTTTAATTTGTGTGATTTTAACAATAAAAACTCTTAGTGTTCATAAAGCCACATTTGACATAAAGCAGTAGTAGTTGGGAAAGCTACATATTGCTAAACTAAGTAGGCAATATCACCTCTTTGTATCTTTCTCTTTTGTCACTTGTGCATCTTGCAATTGGGAACTAGGGTTATTGTTTTCCATGGTACTTGAAATATATCAGTGACTTTATGACATTAGCCACAAAGGAATAACATAAAATACAACATAATTGTATAAGAATAAACAGAAAAAATGCAAAAAATAGTGTAAAAAGAGAAAAGATTTATGAGATCAAATGACGTTTTTGCCAATTTTTTTGTTGAATCCAAAGCTGTAAAGAACATAGAGTATTAACTTTGATTTGTTTTTTTATTTCATTTGTGCAATTCCATTTGGAAAAATTTGAAATAGAATCAAGATATCTTGTTAATGAATTAACGTAACAGTGAATTGAACAATAATTTAATGATGATTTGTTGATTGTTAAAATTGAAACAATAATAAAGGCAGAGCATAGTTGTACATTGGAATAGATACTTGTAATATATGTAAGGTGAATAACTATATATTTCAAAATGACCAATTTTGTTAGAGGTCATGAATTTTGGAGGCATTGTAGTCAAAAGGTTGCACCAAGGGAAAAGTGGATTTTTGTTATTCAATATATCTTCAGATTGGTTTAGGATCAAGCACAAACATGTTGGTTTGCGTGTTTTTTTCGTCCTATGCAATTTTAATGTATTGATTTTTGTATCATAAGCTATTTTGTGTTTTGTCTAGCACGACTAGTTAACAACAACAAGTGAGAGACAAATATGGAGAATAAGGAACCAAAATACAAAAGATCAAAAAGAAAAACAATGCAATGAGAAGCAATTGGTTTGTATATACTAAGAAAAGGTTTGAAGTGCATTGTAAGATGTAATAGAATATTGATTATTGGAGAAAAGGAATCAAGAATAGCTCTAGAAACAATTGTTGTAGTAAACACATTTTGATAAGAAGCAACTACATCAACAATGCCATAAACAATATGCATAATATTATATCAAATGCCCGTACAGGAAGTAAAATGATTTACATAATTACTCTTAGCCCTAGTTGTTGGTATATTGCTATTGATTTAAAGAAATTGTTGTTCATATCTTGTAACAATTTGTTTTGGTTTGAATTTATGCTTAAATGCACAATGCATTACTAGACACATAAGGAAGAGAAAAACAAACTAGGCAATGTTTGTGGGGAGAGAAGTGGAAATAGACAATCTTTTGAAAAGGGAGCATTCGTATCAATGTTCAATGATTTGTGGAAAAAAAAATTGATTAGAACTTTTATCTAACACATGATTTAGAAATCAAAGGAGGTATTTGAAGGCTAGTGCATAGTGTGTTTCAGACACAATAGGCAAATAAAGAGGAAGAAATTATTGGAAGAACAATGATTTACACTGTTGTTCAATAGATTAAAAAATTAAATGAGCATATGCATATAACAAACAACTCAAAAATCAATCTACATTTTAAAGAACAGTGTAGATATTGATATAGACGTAGTAACTATAGCTAAACACTCAATAAGAAGACACATAGACAATCTTTTGAAAAGGAAGCATTCGTATCAATGTTAAATGATTTGTGGAAAAATAAAATTGGTTGGAAGTTTTATCTAACACATGATTTAGAAATCAAAGGAGGTATTTGAATGCTAGTGCATAGTGTGTTTTAGACACAATAGGCATAGGCACAGGAAGAGTAAGAAATTATTGGAAAAACAATTATTTTGATAAAATAAATTAAATGAGTAGATGTATACAACAAACAACTCAAAAATCAATCTACATTTTAAAGAGTGGTGTATATATTGATATAGATGTAGTAACTATAACTAAATACTAACAATAAAACACATCCATATGTTAACCATGGTATACATCTTAACAATGAATATTAAATATTTACATTTATGGCAATCGAAGTAGGTTGTGTGCCTGAGGGATCTAATGTTCAGAAAGTTGAGTGTCAAAATCCAAGTGTGGTGAATTTTGAAAGTGTGGTTTGTCCATGTATGAAAAGATAATGGAAAGAGTAAAAACAAAGTAAAATGATTTACAATGTAAAAAGGATTTTTTAATAATACAACATGGCATAGTTTCTTCTACCTGTCCTATTGTTCCATAGTTGATAAGTGCAAATCACTCTTTATGTCATTGTGAGACAATGTGTATTGCATGCTATTGTTTCAGATAGTAGGGAAGCTAAGTTGAAATTAATTGTATTAAATTCAAAAGTTATGGTTGTTGGATAAGCTAAGAGAAATTTATTAGTATTATAGATTTGCCAAGATGGAGAGCTTAAAGACGAAGTTCAAAGTTAATTATTGTAATAAATGACCACTTATTTGTACTGTTTTGTCTAACTCTTGAATAGTGGTCTATAGATGAGATTGCACAAGTTGCATTTGTAAATCAAATTGACATATCAGTTAAGTAGATGATTGATTCTATAAGTATGATGCATATATTGTTATCCTTGTTTTTTCAGTGTCAGAGGTTTGAGAACAGGTATGAGCATTGGACATTTTCCCTCAGTCAAATTAACATTACAATATTGGATCAAGTGTACAATGAAGGTATGGTGAGGCAAATAGTGTGGTGGTCTATTGAGTAGGCATCAAAGACACAAAAGAAGATAAGATTTGTCCAAAAGTGGTCAAGTTTTGAGCCATAATAAATTGTTGCTATTGTTGTGTGTAATTTGAAATTGTTTTGTTGCATAAATGGAATTAGTTTTTTCTGTCCACAATTGTTATGTAGCATGTCCAGATTGAAGTCACCAATAATAGAAATTTGATAGTTTCTTGGCACGTGTTTTAAAATGTATTTGATCAAATCAATGATTTCCTCAGTTGTTGCATTTGGTCTACAATAGACATTTGCAATCGCAATAACATGTTTTGGAAAATGGAATAAAGTAATTATTAATTCAATATAATTTGTTTTGTACATGAAGACATTTTGAATTGTGAAGTTTATTGTGTAACATGTTAGAATACCATGTAAATTCAATAATTTTATGTGATTATATTTTTCTGTGAACAATGGGTTTGGTTGAGGTGCAATTGTTTTTGTTTCTTGAAAACAAAGGATATCAACATTCATTAGATCACAGTCGACAATAATATCTTCAAAATACAATGAGGCTACGTGTATTCAATGAACATATTTGAAGTAGTCATTTGTTTTTTGGCTGTAAACTATACTCAAGTTGGAGGGGAGAATTTTCTCTAAGTCTTTGTAGCTCAATAGCAACTTTGTTAGAGAGTGTGAAGTTTATTTATTCTAGTTTGTTTATTAGATACAAGGATTCAATATTTTTTACATGTGAAAGTGTTATGTAGAGAAGTCCATGTTGTCTAACTCCTTTTGGGTCAAATGCCAATATATCTATTGCCAAGCCTTGTGATCTCTGTATGGTTCATGCACATGCTAGTTGAACAAGGAATTGTTCTCTTGTATAACTATGGTTGTTTTTTGATTGAACATGTCTATGAACTCTGGTAATAGGTGTCCAATTAGACATTGTGTCATTTGTGAACAAATGTTGAAATTTTGTTCGTTGGGCATGCCAACTTTTGGACCGATAAATTCAATCCAAATTGCACCATTCTTAGTTGCTATGGATGCTCCGAAAATTCCTTCAGCTCTGTTGACCAAGCCATATTTAATATCATAATTTCCACCAATCAATTCAATGAGAATATTCTCTTTTAGAAAAATGACAACTGGCAATTGCATTTTGGTGTTGGCATAGCTATCTACATTTAATGATCTAATTCTTTTGTCATTTGCAGTTAATATTATAGTTTTTGCATCAACGAGAGATAAAATTTTTTCATTATGTTTTTGCACGTCTTTGTTCAAGTAGAACAACTATAGAAATTTTGGATCATTTTGGTGGGAATCTATAACAATTCTTGTTCAAATATTCAATATCGTCGATAGTATGTGAACAAGTTATAAGTGTATTTAATACAGTAATTTTTTTTTTTGTTTTTTTTGTTGCATCACTTGTTTTATCTCAAAAGCGACGACATTATCTTTCTAAAAGTTGTAAGGAGTACTAGTTACTTTAAGACTTGGATGCTCAAATATCCAATGATCATGGACAGGGTGTGCTTGGAATAGATCACCACAAGATATTATGTCAAGGTTGCCACATGGTGTGATTGGTGTGTGCATGATTTCACAAAGATGTTTGTCAATGTTATATAGAAATTGAGAGCCAGTCAATGATGCTTCATCTATGAGAAAAAGTCTAAGGCTTGCATATTATGTGCTTAAAATATCATGTGTTTTAGAACTCAATGGCATCATGTCAGATGATGAGTGCGGTAGGTGCAAAGCCGAATGCACTTTGAAACCATTTGCAATATATGCAGCTTTGCTAGTGAATGCAACTATGAGTCCATTTCTTTTAAGGGGGTCCCTTTGAAGGTCTTTGCTATAGTAGCGCATTAGTGCATGATAAAGTTCTTGTGCAGTGAATGTTTTCCCTATCCCTGCACCTCCACTGATAAAGAAGTAAAGTCGTTTGCCTGGATTGTTTTTTTCCACAGAACTATTGGTTTCAATATAAATTGTTGTTCTTTGTTTAGTTTTCTCTTACGTTCATGATATGATGTTGTGCTCAAAACAAAAGGATTCTCAATATATTCATTGTTTTTTTCACTTGCAAAATGCATGTCTCTAGATTGCATTTTTTGCATTAGATCATGTTGAATATCATATTTTTCAAGGAAACAATTCCTTGTGTCATTTTCTGATGGCAGGTTGAGTAAAAGTGCCTCTTCATCTTTGGATTCAATTCCAGTAGAAGCAAGGTCAATGTCACCCCATGGAGGTATTGAATGGCAGCAATGTTTTTCGGTGGTAAAAATAATGTTCTTTTGAGACAAGTATGCTTCGGTCCAAGTCGCATTGCCCTTTTTAGAGTGCATTTAGATTCTCTATATGGAATATAAAGCATCAATTTCACTCTATAATGGTCTTCAGGGTCCTTTTGTTCATTTCATCAAACAAATCGTATGAAATATGTGCGTTTTTTGTTGTTGTTGTGGTTTTCCCAACTAAATAGGAAGAAGCATATTCTGCTAGGCAAATTTTTTCAAGTTCAATGGGATGAGCCACATATTTATCACTGATTGACTTGCCAAAATATATTCATAGTTTTCACGTTCATATTGCAAGAGACCAAGCCTTCTAAGGACATATAATAATTTTTCAGCTAGAGCAGTGTTAATACAAATAATTTTTCTAGATGATGAGCACAAAGGCAATGAGACTACAATATGAACAACTTGTCTACTTGAGATTTGTTGCAAATTCAATAGTGCATTTCCAAGTCTATGAATAGTTTCAATTTTTCCACTATTGTTAGACAAGAAATCTTCTTAGGTTCATCTTAAAGCAGATGTCATTATGTGGTCCATATTTGTCATATAATAACTACAATATGTTGCAGAAGCATAGGCATCTAATATAAATTGTGCATTTGTGCTTTCCTACCATAATGGACGGATTTTTTTTGCAAATGCATTTATGTGAATATTCTATCATTGGAACAACTGATTTATTTTACCTACTTATTTCTTGATAAGTTATTTATGAAAATCCTTTAGTAAACATTAAAATAAATTCTGCTACAGGTATCACATCATAATACATAAACAAAAACATGCACAAGAATTAACACATCGACACAAATATTTTTGGCAATCAGTCCCTGGAAAAATCCAATGTGGGAAAACCAGTGCAGCAAGGGATGATTTTATTATTTAGCAATTCTTTAGTACAACTGGGTGCCAAACTTTCTTACCCAACAAAGAGAAAATTCTTCAGCTATTCTCTCAGTCTTAGCGTCAGAATGGATGACCTTTGTGTTGCTCCCAAACCCTCTGCGTCAGCCCTTGCCTCTTTGCGACAGCACTAGGCCTCTCTGTGTCACCCACACAAGCCCTCCAGTGATTGTGCAATGTGTAGCCTCTGCGTCTACCTCTCAACCCTATGTGTTGTTCCCTGGGTGCTGTTCCCGACTCTATGTTCCATACTTGTTGCCTCTTACTGCTCTCCAAACCACTAGTTTGAATTTCTCACTAACCCCACTCCATAAATCGAGCTGACTTGTCTCCCTTAGTGTGTTCTCCAACTGACCCTCAAGCCTCTTCTTATACTTTTCCTATTGGTCCTCCAACAACCGAGATTAAATCTCTAATCAATAGCTAATATTATATTTGGCTTGATCTATGACTTTTGGAACCTTATAACCCAATTTTATATTAATGTCCATTAATATTTTATTTTTCCTAAATTTAGACTTAGGAACTCCATTAAAAATATTAATTATTTTAATATCTCCCAAACCGGTTATAATCTTCCCAAACCATTTCTGGGTTTTGAATATCTCATGTTCTTTAGATCTCCACCAATTTTCATGGCTAGAGCACATCTGATGCTACCCAAAATCACCACTCTCTCTTAGCGAGGACTATGCTCTAGTATACTCCACATTGAGCATTACTTTGATCATACAACATCAGCACCTGTGCTTATGCTAAGGTTCCCTGCTCAACATCCTCCGCACTGTTGCATCCTATACTACTACCCATGGCTCTATCACTACCACTACTACATCTGTACTGTAGCTCCCTCTGCATTCGTGTTGTTTTTTTTCTATCTTCCCAACACTTCATCTGCACTGCAAACTCCTTCTCATAATGTTGCATCATGCTACTGCTGACTACTAATGCACTACAACATCATACCCATTTCTACTATTGAAATGGATTCTTTATCATCCCCATCTTCTCCTTGAAATAATCAAACTTGGTTCTTCCAAGGGCCTTGGTAAGGATGTCTTCCACCTGTTCACCTATAGGAGTGTAGCTCAACTATACAACTCCTCGTTGGACATAGTCTCTGACAAAGTGACACTGGATATCAATATGCTTTGACTGATTGTGAAACATTGGATTCTCGGAGAGCTTGATGCAACTCTGATTATCACACATGATCCTGGTTGCCTCCATCTTTCTTCTGAATAGGTATACAAGTAGTTTTTTGAGCCATATGGCCTCGCACAAAGTTGTACTCGTGGCCATGTATTCTGCCTCAACTAAGCTCAGAGCCACAAATTTCTATTTCCTACTGCACCAGGAGGTCATTCCTAATCCAATGTTGAAACAATACCCAGAGGTACCTTTTTGATCCACTGAACTCCTGCCCAATCTGCATTAGTAAACCCACTCACTCTGATATCCTTACCACTGGTGTACAAGAGTCCATAATAAACTGTTCCCTGTAAATACCTAAGAACATGTTTGGCTGCTACCCAGTGCATCCTCTTCGGCTCCACCATGAACTGACTGAGGGTGTTGACAGCGTAGCAAATGTCTGGCCTAATATTGACCAAATACATCAGGGACCCTATGAGATGCCTGTATAAGGTGGGATCAAAATCTTTTCCTTTTGATGCATCAATATTCTCCCAGTTGGTTATCATTGGAGTAGCCATGGTTCTATAGTATTCCATCCTAAATCTCTTCAAGATTTCTATAGCATATCTCCCTTTCCCAAGGAAGATCTCCCCCTTTTGCTGCCAAATTTCCAACCCCAGGAAATAATGCATTCTTCCTAAATCCTTCATGTCAAACTCCATGGCTAGATTATTCTTGCAATCCCCTATGATCCTAGATGATCCTGTCAGAAAGAGATGATCCACATATAATACTAATATTAGAGGCTCATTCTCTACAACCAGATAGTAGAGATTTGGATCTACGTCACTCTTGACAAATCCCATTTCTTGAAAGTAGCCATCGATTCACCCATACCACACTTTAGGTGTCTGTTTCAGTCCATACAAGGATTTATTCAATTTGCATACATAAGACTTATTCTCATGTGTCTCAAAGCACTCTAGTTGTTCAATGTATACCTCTTCTTCTATTACACCATTCAAAAATTCTATTTTGACATCCAGCTGATGAATCTCCCACCCCATCTGTGCTGTAAGAGATATCACAGTTCTAATAGATGTATACCTGGCTACTTGGGTGAAGGTATCTTCATAATCAATTCCTTCCTTTTGAGCATACCCCTTAGCCACAAACCTGGCTTTGTATTTCTCAACACCGTCGTCTGTATCATATTTGATCTTGTAGATCCATCTCAAACCTACCACTGATATGTCTTGAGTCCTTGGCACTACCTCCTAGACATCGTTCACCATTATGGAATTGTACTCCTCTACCATCGCATCTAGGAAAACCTAATGTTGAATTGCCTCTTGAAAAATAGCAGGCTCCCCATCCTGAGCTACTAATGCCTGGTATCTATCTAGCTGTTTTCGTTCCCTCTTATTGTTCCTTGGTACTCTGATGAACTCCTCTACATCTCGCAGAGTCTTACGAAGTTCCCTGATCATTCTTCCTCTACCAACATATGCTTCTGTTAGCTCCTCCTCATCCTGTGATTATTCCTAACTTGAGGAAGAATTCTTTTCTTTCATTGGTTGAAGAGGTTTGACCAACGATTCCTCTTTTGACTGCTCCTTGGAAGGCATTTCTCGAGATTTTCTGAAAGCCCTGTCTTCCATGAACTTAACATCTCATCGAACTACTACCTTCACGTTCCTTGGATATAGATTCTATATGCCTTAGCGTTCTCACTATATTCCACTAGATATCATTTCTCTGCAGTTTGATCCAAATTCTTCCTATTTTCCTTAGGTATGTGGCAATATGTTAAGCTCTCAAATATCCTAAAATGATTGACTTCAGGTGTCTTCCTTGTGAAGAATTTCTCTGGATTAATATTTCCCAATGCTCGACGAGGAGTTCTATTTTGAACATAGACTATTGTGTTTCATGCTTTTTCTCATAGGAATTTTGTCATATCCTGATCATACATCATGGTCCTAGCTGCTTCTACAATAGTCATGTTCTTTCTTTCTACTACTCCATTCTGCTCCAGATTGTATGAAGTTTTCCACTCTCTTCTGATGCCCTTCTTATGGAAAAAATTAGTGAATTCCTTATCGACATACTCTCCACCATTATTTGAGTGTAAAACTTTTATTTTATTCCCAATCAGATTCTCCAATAGAGCCTTGAACTCTTTTAATCGACAGAAAACCTCGTCTTTCATTTTCAGAAAATAAATCTAAGTTTTCCTTGAGTGGTCATCAATGAAGGTAAGGAAGTACTCGGCACCACTAAGAGTGATCTAGGTGTATCTTCAGACATAGTGGCATGGGAAAATCTCAAAATTCAAAGTGGTAGAAAAGGCAAGTATCTTGACATCAGATCGAAGTACTTGTCACCCAGATTCCAACAGTGTGAACGACACTCCAATCCGAGTCTGAATGAAGGAGATAAAGGTAGTCAAAGTTCTGGGTTGACTTGCGAAAACAGAGGAAAATGAAAGTCCAAGGATGCTCCTGGAAATAGTCCCATTGCATAGATTTTTTCATTCTGAATCTACTACAACTTGAATGGGCTAAAACAGACTTCGGATGATGAATTTATCGCAAAAAGAAGGTTCCTTTGTTCCTTTGAAAAAGGAGGCATTTATTCTAAAAAATGGGTTTAAAGCCTTATAAAGGAAAATCACAATCAGAAGAGTCCAAAGGGTAGACTTAAGGTCGGGCGGACGAAACCCCTGATCAGCAATCTCCGACTAATCGCAATCGAGGGGCAGGCGACAGTGATATTGCGATGGAGCGATTGGATTGACGGATCAGGTCGACACAATTCATGGTATATGGAAAGAATCCCAGGCCATGATATATGTGATATTCCGATGTGATATGCTGATAGCGATACGCCAATGTAGGCGATCAACGATATCAACGATCGACGATATATGTGTTTGGCGATTGGCGATCGACAATTGACATAGTCAAAAGAAAGACCCCAAAGGCCATTACGATTGCGATATGTGCAGACTTGCCAGGAGAATAGGGACGATTTAATAAATCTTGAAGTCCAATTTTCCGGATTTTCTAGTGTTTCCATGTATTATTGGGTATTAATGAAAAATGGCATATTTTTGGGGTTTTGTTATAAAGGAAGGTCGGACGGCCGGATTCATCGCACCTGCTGAGCCTTCCATTCAATAGCTACTATTCTAAACAAACCGACCTCAGATCTAAGTGTGTTTGTAACAAAGGAAGTGTTATAAAACCCGATGCACATGGAAAAGTGCAGAGGGAGAGGAATTGGCATGCAGTTTGAGGCAGAGCTTGCAAGAGGGGCAAAAGTTCATTTTGTCTGAATTGGACAAATTTTATATGGTTTCAGCCCTGTACAACCACGATAGATCATTCATATTTCCATGTATTAGGCCTATGGATCTCTTTAATCATTTCATATATTTTTGTCTATGAGGAACAAGCCTCTTGTATGTGACAAAGAGGCATTGGAATAAAAAAATAGTATGTACAACACATTGGAGAGATGTTTTCAACTCCATTACATGTTCAGGGGGAGTTTGTTGATCCTGGCAGTAGAAGAAAGTACATGTTATTAATGTAAAGGCATGGTTTGTTAGCATGGTGTTTCCAAGTTGGCATGATGAGGTTATCAATTTTCATCTGCATATCAGTTGATATCAATAGTGTTCAACATGTGGTTCAACTATACTTGTTGGGTCCCTATAATACTAGTGATTACCCCATTACTATTGTAGTTGTACCCCTTATTAATATTGTTGTACCCCTATTGTCCCCATATTGTTATTACTGTATCCCATGGAATCCCTCTATTGTTATTTGTGTGGCTTTATATTATTATTGTTAGGTCAGCTAGGTTATATTGTGACTCCTTAGACTCCTATATATAGAAAGGAGGTTTTGTCATTTGAATTCATCAAAAGAATTGTTCATTTATGTAATGTAAAGGAGGTTTCCCCCTTGAAGAGGCTGAATTATAAGGCGTTGATCTATCTTTTCTTGAGCTGGTTTCATAACATTTGGTATCAGAGCTTTGGATACTAGGGTTTCACTGCTCCAAATAGGTCATCGTGGAATTTTCGCCATAACTTTTTTTTCTGCGACGTTTTAGAAGTTGAAAAAAAAACCCATTTGAGAAGACATCGCGTTGAAGCTCGGGTCTGAATTTTAGAGCTTTTTGGGCTACATTTGCGGAGATATGATCTAAGGAAGTTGGTCTTTTTGTAGACTCCTGAATTACATTCCAAACAGGTGACTCGGGGAAAATCATCATAACTTTCTCTCTGAGCATCAGATTGAAATTTCATAATAAGGTATAGAAAGAGGACGGACTGTAGTTTCTTCTAGATAGTTTTCAGGCCAAAGGTCGAAAAAGTGACTCGTGTCATGTCGTACAAGTTCACTCTACTGAACTAGTCTATAATCAGGTCACTGTGGGAGATTTGGTATAACTCTTCCCTCGAGAATCCAATTTTGATCATACTGGTGGCATTGGAAAGAGGATGCAAAGGGATATTTCAGGTCACAATTTTAGAACTAGATGATCCAAAATTATAGAGATACATCAGATTCAATATTGAGCTCGTACAAAGTGAAAAAAGGTGTGTAGTTTTTTAATTTTTTTTTTTTTGCATAAGCTTGGTTTCAAAAATTAGTTTGAAGGAATTAAAAGGGCATAGTAAAGAATTATTATCAGTAATTAATGCCCCGAGGAAAGAAAATGCAAACACCTAGTAGGCAACCTGAAAGCTCTAGCATGATTCATGAAGAAGACGAAAAAATGCAACATGATATATCAAAATTACGAGACCAAGTGCAACAAGTGTCACTTGCACAAAAATCAACAAAATCTAAGATGGATGGTTTAAAGAAATATGTAGAAGCTAATATGGATGGTTTAAAGACAAGCATGGAAGATTTGAAGATATGCATGGAAGATTTGAAGACAGATTTAACAAAGTTTCTACAAGAAATGCTTACTAACGGTGAAAGGGTAGTAAAGGAA
>APFE031530462.1:24672-39958 GCA_000404065.3 Pinus taeda | reverse complement strand
TTGCCCCCTCAAAGAGGCTGAATTCTAAGGCGTTGATCTATCTTTTCTATCTTTTCTTGAGCTGGTTTCATAACAATACTTATCTGCCCTTATCCTTGGATGTTAAAGGGGGAGAGTTATACAATAACTTGAATGAGTTTGAGACCAATCAGTTGGAGATATATGGAGATAAACTTGGTGTTATAGTTATAGGTTGACATCAATACCATAGGGGCAACATGTTTGGCATGTTGGCCTCATGGTGTTGGCATTGATGTCAACCTATAATGTCTACCTATGGAGTCAACCTTGGAGCTAATTGTGTTGGTATTGATGCAAATCAGGTTAAAGGATTTGTCATGGTTAATAGAGGCTTGTTGAAATATTACTAAGGTGTTTCTAATGGCACATAGGATCTACAAGTTTTGGAGAAGCTTGTAGAAGAACATGGACAAGTTTTGGAAGAGCTAGAGAAGTTTGACTAAGGTTTGGAGTTAAATACAGAGTAATGCAGGTAATGAGAAGACAACTTGCATTATAACTCACCCTAGAAATCATGTAACCTATGTTATAATGCACTTAATGAGTGTATAAGGTGCATTACTACCTCTAGAGTGGATTTCTTGGATTATGTGTGCACTCTAGTGAATTCCAGGGGCATTCACCTTGGTTTTTACACATGGAATTTGGAAATTAGAGTCAACTTGAGCTATTCATGGTTCTAGAAGGTGATTAAGTAAAAATAATGATGATTAGTGCTTGGTATTGATTGCATATTTCATCATTGATAAAAAGGTCAGAGTGTGCAATAAAAGGGGTTAGAGAGTATGAGAGAGTGAGTTACAACAATGCAAAGATAATGTGTAGATTAGAGATCAGACTTATGGCATATGACAAAGAATTATAGAGTTATTATTCATCTATATGTCTAACACGATTGTGTTGCATATTGTTTTGTTACTAATATGGAGATCAAATTATTGCTATAGCTATTGTGAAAGAGATATTGGATAAGAGTTCCAATTGTTGATATGTTTTTGTTGTAGGGGTTCTATTGGAGATTTCATTGTTGTATCATATTTGTATGTCTTATATGGCTACGATAATATGTTAGTGATGGTTGAGTTTCCTATTGTATGCTAGTGTTGGGTTATTTATTTTGATGAATTGATTGTTTGACAGAGGTTGATTATATTTCAGAGTTTGTATTCAGTTGTGTTGCAAATTGTATTGTTTTATGAGCATAGAGGATGTTGTGAGTCCAATATGAAAATGGAAAAAATGAGGCTCACAAGTGTTTGATTGTAGAGAGTAATGGATCCAGTATGAAACATTATGAAACATGCTCCACAAAAGAGCTTGAAGGTTGGGGACTTTAGTGAGAAAGTGGTTGCTTATGTATTCAGGGTGTAGTGGCATCCTTTAGGTAGTGGCTTGAGAAATTGGAAGTGGTGTCTTCCATCTAGTGGTGGTTGGATAGTCCAGTGGTTGTTGGGTGAGAGTTATTGGGAGTGGTGGCTTCCAATAGATGGTGCCCTGTAAATTCGAGAAAGTGGTGGCTTTCTGTAGGTTTTGGCCTACAAAGCTCATATAGGTAGTGGCCTATAGCGAGTAGCGGCTCGCATGATTGACAAGTTATGGCTTGCACATTGGTGGTGGCCAATGCATATGTGAAGTAATAATTTTATAATAATAAAAGAAGAGAAAAGGAAACATCCAATGGTGGTTTTCTCCCTTTGGTTTTCCACCTAACATCTGTTGTCTCTATGTGTGATGTTGTGCATGTTGATGTGTTGTTGCTCATGATTATTTGTTAATGTGTTTATATGTTTATATGATTTTCTAGTTTGATGTTGATAGATTACATTGTGATGTGTTTCTAATAAGTGAATGGATACTGATTTGTAAGAAAAGGATAAAAGGGGTAAAATTTAACCATAGATCATAATATTGATTCACCCCTATTAGTATTGTTCATGACATCCAACAAGTAGTATTAGTGTTTCAACATTCCAACACCCACTGGTTACAATTTTTTCAAAGAGTTTCCATGTGCTTTCATACTTCCATGATAACAAATCTCTAGTTGCAAATCCTAAGGAAAAGGGGCGATTTTTGATATAAGCAACACCAACAACCATCTAATCCATGATACAGGAAAAGGTTCTTACTAAGAATTTTATATTTTATTAATTTGAATCTTTTTGCATATGCCCTAATGGTTGGTCATTTGTTTGAAGGAAAGAGGGCTTTCATGACCCAACTTTTCTAAAGACCAAGTTGTAAAGAGAAAATTGACTTAACAATGGAGTATACTTCATGGTCAAATGATGAATAAATACATTGAAACACATTCCAAACTAGAGTCATGTGACCGAAAATGACTTATAAACTATGGTAGCAAAATTAAATTAACTCTCTAGGGCTATAAACTTCTTCAAACCTTTCACCATTTGTTTGGGAAATCTCAGAATAATTGTTGTATGTTTATTATTTTATTATTGAATATCTACATCTTGTACCCTAATTATTGGTCACATGCATGCAAGAATGAGGCTTCTTGAGGATTTCTACAACATCTGAATTCACATCCTATGACATGAGACTCATGTTATTTTAGTGGCCCTATTATACATTTTATTTTTTTAGTTGTTTCTTTGAGTGTTGAAATGTTATTAATCTTAAATATAATAGGCATAGGAATGCCTTAAGGAATGGTGTAGAGGTATTTGGAAATATAACATTCCTTTGAAAATAATAAAGGATTGTAAGATAGTGAGGCAATGTCTGGAGTTTGTGCCATAGCTTGCGTCAATGATAATCCTCTTTTATTATTTTCCTCTACAATGATTTCAACGGTTTAATTATTTCTGTAGAAACATTGAGGGACATTTAAATGTAAATTTGTGTATTGTTTAGTTGGTTCTTTATGAAGGAATTAATAACATCTTTTAGCTATTATGCATAAACATTATGAACACCTTGGGATCAATAGTGTTATAAGCCTTTCATGAGTTGAAGCTGATACCATTCAAGGGTCAAAACTGCTGGAACAATTACTCAAAAAATAAAACACTGCACTATGGCATGAAATATTGTTAATGATCTTTGACACATTAGAATTTTTTGTTGTTGTTGTAAATATCAAATGATAAAAGTAGTTTACTGGTTATTTAGAATATGAAAAGTATTATGAGTTGGATAGATAATGAGAGAATTTGAAAAGTCATGGGAGAGGTCAAAGGTCCCCCACTCGCTTGCATAAAAGACCCTCGTGCCTCATTTTTAGGGGGATTTTGGCATTTTAATACTATTTTAGATATAACATTCAGGGCTTTGATCACATCTTCTCTTGGTAGTTAATAGGTTGAGGGATTGTGAGGCTAGGGTTTGTTTTTTGAAGATGATATGAAATTTTCTCATCCCACTATTTGGTTTTGATGAGATTGTAGTACATGTGCTTGGATTTGTGAAAATTTCATGATAATATTGTTCACTTCATGCATTAATTCATGTACATATTAATGGCATTAGTGATGGCTATCTAATGCTTTTGTTGTTTATGCATGTGTGTTTATATACTGGTTACATGTTAATGAACTAATTTGTTGCATGCAATGTTGAAACTAGCTCACAAAAGATAGAAAGGATAGATGAATGCCTTAGAAATAATCCTCTTCAAGGAGGCAGCCTCCTTTACATTACACAAATGAACAATTCCTAGATGATACAAATGACAAGGCCTCCTTTCTATATATAGGAGTTTAAGGGTTCATAATATAATCAAAGCCGACATAACTATAATAATGTAAGGGCACAATAATAACAATAGTGGGCTTCTGTGGGGCACAATAATAACAATATGGGGACTACATAGGCACAACAATATAACAAGGGGGTTGTACTAATAACAATAAGGGGTTACACTAGTAGTATACGGACCTAACATGCCCATCTCCTTCAAAAAGTGTTGTCCTCAACGCTTGAGTAGTTCTTGATGCTTCTGTATGAAATTGTTGTCCTCCCTTGTGGAATCTTCAGCGAGGAAGTTCTTCCACTTGATGAGATACTCTGAAATTGATCGATTTCATAGTTGTCAGGTTCTTGTTTCTGTAACTGCTCCAAGTTCGAATATGATTTTTTCTTCCTCGTCAAGTTCTGGCAATATTGTTTGAACTAGGATATTCTGTAACTTTTGAATGAGTGGTCACACTTCTTCATCCTTCTTCTATTCATTCCTTGCTTTGTTTATCCAATCTGGTTGGATAATAGAAATAGCACAAAATAATGCTTCCACATCCTCATCCTTTCTTGAGAGTGCACCTGCAACAACATTTTTCTTCCCTTTCTTGTAGATGATTTCAAAGTCATAACCCAACATATTTGTGATCCATTTTTTCTATTCTTCTAAAGATAATCTTTGTTCTAAAAAGTATTTAAGACTATCATGATCCATTTTGACCTTGAAGTGTCTTCCCATTAGGTAAGGTTGCCATTTCTTAAGTGCATGTAGTATTGCCCAACAATTCCTTCTCATAAATAGCTTGCTTGAGATGTAGTTGTAAAAATACCCACTCGCCTACATCAAAACTTCTTTGACTGCGATGTTGATATGCTTTTGTTTCATTCGATTCTGCACCAAAGTGGTGCTATCCTTTAAAAAAATGGAGAACTTGTTGTGAATGCTCGATGTGATATTTCAACTACTTGAATCTTTTTCTTCTTGATATGTCCTTCTATCTTGAGAGTTTGAGGAGTGGTAATTCTTGCCAATGCTTTACAAGATATGGTTGGATTCATTTATTCTTTCCCTAAGGGTTGGTTCCTAGTGTAATATCCTCTTCTTTTGGCGTTTCTTGATCCTTTTCTTCCTCCTCTTCAAAATCAATGTAAAATAATTTCCTTCACAACACACTTATGACCTTTAATATATTTGTTATCACAATTGTAACAAAGCCCTTTTTCTCTTTTTTCTTCCAATTGTTGTGGTGTCAACCTTGTAGGTTGTGGAAGGCTAGGAGAAAGAACAATTCCATGTTTATAGTTGTGAGGGGTAGACATCCTTGTTTCCATAATTTTGATTTCCACTTTTCTTTCCAACCTGAATGCCTTCTCCAATGAATCATGCTCCCAAATACGAACCTCATGTTGAATGTTATCCTTTAAAGTCCCTATGGTGACATCAATCCTCTACTTCTCTAGAATATGATTTTCCCTTATATTCAATTTTTGAAAGTCCTCAATGTGCTCTTCCATTAACCACTTTTATTTGAGATTTATCAATTGGCTAAAGAAGGTGTTTCTCTTTGTATCCTCATAATGTGATATAATTTCCTCCATGAAAATTGACCATGTAACAAGTGGTTTGCGAGAACAAAGCCCTTTATACCATAAAAAATTGATCCGATTCTAAATATGAAAATGCATATGTACCTTTTGTAACAGTTTTACCTCATGTAGATCAAACTATTGCTCCATCTGTAGTATCCAATTTACTAGATCCTTGCCATCAAACTTCCTCATATCGCTTTTTCTTGATTTTAGGAGCTCAATCTTGAAAAGACTGTAACTCTGTAATTTCGTATCTTCCAGTTTTGAAATCACGACCTGCAGTAACCTTTTGCATCCTCTTTCCAATGCCACCAATTTGATCGAAATTGGATTCTCCAAGAAAGAGTTATGCACAATATTCCAAGATGACCTGATTATATACCTTTTCAGAAGAGCAAACTTGTTTGAAGTGTCACATGTCACTTTTTTTACCTTCAGATCTAAAAAATATACATATAAAACTATAGTCTGTCATCTTTCTATAACTTCTTACGAAATTTAAATCTGATGCTCAGAGAGAAAGTTATGACGATTTTCCCAAGGTCATCTATTTAAGATGTAATTCTGGAGTCTACAAAAACCCTAACTTCCTTAGATCATATATCTGAAAATATAGCGAGACAAGATATAATTTGGACCTAAGGTTTAAACTGCTTTCTTCTAAAATGGTTTTGTTTTGTTTTGTTTTTTGTTTTTTGTTTGTTTGTTTGTTTTTTTTTTTTTCTTTTTTCCAGTTTCTGAAACTTCGTAGCGAACAAGTTATTGAGAAACTTCCATGATGACCTGTTTTAGATGAAATTTTGTATCTTGTAGAAACCCTAACTTCCTTAGATCATATCTCCGCAAATATAGAGAGACAGATCGAAATTCAGGCCCAAGGTTCAGTGATATTTCATCTCAAATAGGTTTTTGTTTTAGCTTTTGAAACGTCGTAGAAAAAAATTTATAGCGAACATGCCACAATGACCTGTTTGGAGTAGCGAAACCCTAGAATCTAAAGCTCTGATACCAAATGTTATGAAATCAGCTCACAAAAAGATTGAAAAGATAGATGAACACCTTAGAAATAGGCCTCTTCGAGGGGGAAAGCTCCTTTGCATAATACAAATGAGCAAATGACAAGACCTCCTTTCTATATATAGGAGTCTAAGGGGTCATAATATAATCAAAGCTGACATAACAATAATAATGTAAGGGCATAATAATAACAATAGTGGGCTTCTGTGGGGCATAATAATAACAATATGGGGACTACATGGGCATAACAATATAATAAGGGGGTTGTACTGATAACAATAAGGGGTTACACTAGTAGTATAGGGACCTAAAATGCAACTTGTATGTCTAATTTGGATCTTTTCTCTTTATTCCATGTGAATGCTAGTAGTTAATTGTGAGCTAATTTGTAGTTGGTTTATAGTATTTTCCTACTTATGTATGTCTTAGTTAGTCTCAAATATTTGGTTCTTTCTTAAGGCACACTTTGCCTCATTACTTGGTTGTTACCTTCTTGTATTATGTTTTTCTATCCATCGATGGGGAGTTTGTCTCATCCTCATTCTTTTGGCATATTACACTTGGTCTCACATTTATTTCTCTACATTTGAAATCCAAGAGTAACACACACACACATGGTGGTCGTCAGACCCACAAACTAGATGAGATTCTTATTCCAAACAATGTGAGGTCTAATTAGGACTTCACTTCGTGGAGACACCCTAGCTATTGTCAGTTCTTTCTAGCTCATCAACACTTACCAAGTCTTAAGTCTCCCAACAAACATACTTTCCCCCCATATAGTTCCATGTACCCATCAATGTTAAGGTCTCAAATTCCCCCCTTACAAGATAAGACAAGACAACAACCCCTCCACCCGAAATAATATTATTTAATACACCATAAAATAATCGAACAATTTCAGTGATTTATCCAAAATCAATGAGTCACTTGAGCATCTAATTTAATCTAATATTAAATTAATCATATGGTTATACTTAAAAGTATATAAGTTTAATTAATCCTTAATCAATCTTAAGGGCTAATCATAAGGTTACATTAATTAATCATCAATCAAGCTTAAAGCGAATCATAAGGTTACACTAATTAATCATTAATCATCTAGCATAGTAGACCATAAAATACTAGTGTATTCATGTAAGGTGTGGATATGTAGATAGAATACACATACCTTGTATGTGTACTAATAATACCAATAAGAATTTACAAAAAAATCAATCTTTTAGCAGGTGAGCTAATAATTGAGCGTAACATAATAGGGTTAGGAAGTGGGAATTACATACAACCCTCCTTTAGGAAAGTTTAGCCTAAAGTTAAAGTCAAAAGAATACTAATAGTCTAGGAGCATTATGGAAATCAAACATAACAGAAGTGGATAAATAAGTAGTAGCCATAATTAACTAAAAGCACATAAATAAATCACTTCCCACTTAGTGTTCACAACTAACCTATATATATCCATCCTCCCTAACCTAATTATTCTCCCATCCTATGCATTCCCTAATGTAATATACTATGACATTGAATATAATGACCTAACCAGTAATAGAACCAAAATGATGGAAATGTTGACTATAACAACATAACTTCCCCAACAAGAAAGTAGAAGTTGTCATGACATGTCTAGGGGAGCATGCCCATCATAGACCTCCCATGACTCCAATTTTTGAGGTTACATAGTGGGAAATGCCTCCACCCCTCCTTTGGTACGAGGGTCAACACCTTATCATGGACCACACTACAACATTGGTTCTAGGTTATCATCATTACATTATTTAGTTGAGTAGTTGTGTTACCTAAAATCCTACGTCTTACCCAAGATCATAAAAATGCATATCAATTAATAAAAAATACAATAGAGCAATTTACATCATACTATTACTAATTTTTTGTCCTGTCATTGGCCAATTAATTGTATGGTTCTTTGGCAATCCCATAGTCCCCTTCCAAACTACAGGTTAGCTTTTATCCAAGCATATGCATAACTCTCTCTCTTTCTCTCTCTCTCTCTCTCTCACACATGAAAAATAAAAGTAGGTCCTTATTACAAGTAGCTACCTAAGTAAAACAATGGGGCATTAACTATGCTATAAAAAGTGAGGGGTAGTCTCAATATAAATTCTTTGCATCCTCCTATTTAACATACCTTGGGCTATACTTGTCCCATAAGACTTTAACTTGGTCAACAAAAAAAACCTCTGGTTTGTCTAAATATGCAATCCAATATGCATAATTATTTAGTCATAATGGTCCCCATGTCTAAGACATGCAATTCCCTCTAATTAAGTTTGTGAGATTCATCAAAAACATAATGTTGTAGAATAGATACAAAAAAGACATCATGATTTTTATTCGAGTGGGATGGTAGTACAAGATGATAAGAAACTGATCCAATTTTCTCTTTGATCTTAGAAGGTCCTATAAATCGAGGTGACAGCTCCATCCCTTTTACAAACTGATTTGTACTCTTGTTGGGTCAGATACGAATAAAATGATGCTCATACACCTCATAACATTGATTGGTCCTATGTGCATTATAAATCTCTTTTATCTATCATAATATTCCTTTAACCATTGTCTAATCTAAATCACCTACTCCTCCATTTCTTGTACCAATTCAAGACCTACTATTAATCTAAGCTCCAACCTTTCCCAACTCAATAATATCCTAAATGGTCTCCCATATAGAGCTTGATAAGGAGGCATCTTTCTCATGCCACATCAATGGCATCATAAGGGTCTTTAATTGGGATAAAATAGGAACTTTTGTTCAGCTTATTAACTATGAATAGGATGGAATGTACATTTGTGACATGAGTGGAAAACTCACAAAAAAATCCATAGAGATGAATTCCCACTTGGGCACAAGATTCACACCATGCAGTTGTAGGAGTCTTGTTGGGTGGTGATGGTGAACCTTCACTTGTTGATATTAAAGACACTTAGCGACAAATTAGACTATGTCATGCTTCATTCTTGCATACATCTTCTTCATGCTAGTATGTGCACAATAAAGCACTCCATGGAACTCCTTGAGGATGGTTTTTTGTATATTCCCCTCCTCAAGGATATACATCCTTCCTTGAAATAACAACAATCCATTTTTTTTAAGGACATAGCCTTAAAAAATTTGGTTCAAGGACACATTCAATTGACTCTTAAGGGTACCATGGATAATATTTGAGGTCTTCTACTTAGCACAATAGCCACAACATTATCCTTTCCCTTGATATACAAAATTATGAAATTATACTCACCCATGAATTTTCTCCATTATCTTTGTCTAGAATTTAAATTACTTTGAGTGAAGAGATACTTTAGGTTCTCATGACAAGGTAATACATCCAAAGTTTCAAAGCTATCATCACCACTGCAAATTCTAAGTCATGTGTAATATTTAACTCCCCATATTTCTTCAACATCCTAGATGCATCAACTATTACTCCCCCTTCGTGCATTAACAAAACTATTCATATGAATTAGACCAATATATTATTTTTCATCTATCTCAATGCTTTTGACAGTGGAAAGTCTAGAGGAATTAGCTTGCAATAAGGTCATTTTTACTAGTGGTCCTAGTTTAGAAAATTGATGACCCTTAGTATTGCAGCAACAATGTTGCATCTCCCAAGGGTCTCAACTTTAATTTTTAACCTAGGGTTCATACAAAATTAAGAGGGGTTAGCACTATTTTTGCATTAAGCACTATATATTTCTTTTGTTGACTCTTATATGAGTGGAAGTGCTCAGATGAAATCTAGTTACATAGAGACAAATCTAATTGTTTTATGCTACAAGCAAAACTTGAAATTGTAGGGAATGAAAGAAGAAAAGAAAATATATTCTAATTTCAATGAAGGAATGCTGCAATGAAAAATACCTCCTCATCAACTCAAACAAGAAGACCAACTTGGAATGAAGTAAAACCCTAATTTACGTGCCTATTTTCCATGGTAATGCACCCTATAAACTCGAAGAAGGCATGCTAATGCGATCCAGTGGACCAACATACTTATTTAACCTAGGAATGCATGCTCTATATATTCAATAAGGCCACATTACCTGATTTTCATGAGCTTGCGAAGGAAAATATTGAGTTAACTTACTGTGACTCTATCATTTACTCGAGGTTGACACCAAAAAGTTGGAAAGGATCACCTCAAACTTGCCTTTAAAAGTTGCCTATCCTAGCAAAGGATACTATGTAGGGAAAGAGAAATAAAGCAAAGGAAACTTCTGGATTTTTCCTAAAGTGAAATGATGAATAAATTGGCAAAAGTTGAGCCTTCCATTGCCTATATATTGCAGGCCATGCCAATATAACTAGGATGAGAATTATAACATTGTTATGCTGCAAAGACACTATTGTGTGTGTGTGAGAGAGAGAGAGAGAGAGATGATATAGGAGTTGGAGGAAGGTTTGTTGCAACACTATGGTTATAATCTTCCTTCTCAGATTTGATAATATAGATATACTATTGTTTTGTCTATATCATGGCCTAAATGTTTACATTCGAAGTGTTATGATTCTATGGTTTAGACTAATGCTTTGATACTGGTGCATTCGATTTCTATATGATGTTATATGTTAGTATGTTGATTTGTTGAGGTTTATATATGTTGTGAAGATCACTTGTTGTCTGCCTTGTGTACAAGTCTCATTCTTGGAGTTAGTTGAGGGTTCCTTCTTTGCCACATTGACTACTTCATCAGAGCTATACAAAAGATAAATAGGTCTCACTCATCCTTTCTTTTTCAATTCTTATCGAACATTGTTACGATTAAATGTGTCTTGCTTGAACAACTACAAATCCTTTGATCCATCTGCCTTAGGTTCTGGGAAACCTAAGAGGGTTGTCTGTCCATTCACAAGTGCATTAATCCCTACAACAAAATTGGTGACTCCACTAGGGTTCGTCCTTTGATTCTCTATTTCGATCTCCTAGATCCTCGATATCTGGTTCCCTCTACTTCTATCTGTTCTTGTTAGCCTGAATTCTTGTCATTCTGCCTCCTCACAACCAATACTTATGTTCTTAGCCTTTGTTTTGACCTGATTTTCACTTTCTCTGAGTGATTTTTTTGTAACTCACCCTTTGTGTGCCTCTTAGAGCATTATAATGCCATTCTTTACCTAATACAGAGTGTTACCCTTCTTGATAATGCCCTTTGTGAACTAGCAACTTGTGTTATAGGGCCAAACCTTTGTTGTCCACCCACTACTGTGGATTTTCATTGTTTGACAGTCTCACTTGTTGAATGATCCTTAGATATATTTTGTTGGGCTTTGTTCCTATTGGCTACATGCATGCATGTATTTCCTTGTGAGAAATTAACTTAATAATGTCTCATAGTGAATCTCATATAAGTATGATACCCCTATGCTCAGATATATTATTTATACCTGTAGATTACATATTTGTGATATGCTTGATGAAATGCCTATCATGGCTAGTAGTGGTCCAGTCAAGGTATTATTCAAGTAATTGCATTAGTAATGTTATTTCCATGTTATCTTACTATTTTGGAGGTATCATTCAATTCTGGGCAGTGACCTGGGCTTTGAAATGTGGCTTAAATCCTAGGGAGGCTGTCACAGAATTGAGCAAAAGAGTCCCTGGACATTGGCTTGCAGGCCTGTGAGAGCATCCATAGGTCCCTAGATGCTATGTTAGGCTCAAAATTCTCTTCCTACAACACTATGAGGAAGACCACCTGATCAAGAACTTAAAGCAACTTGCTTTCTGTTGAGATGGTGGTTCCAACTAGTTTAACTAGGTCCAACTACCTTTTCCCTATTACTATCAATTTAAGATGTTGTTGTAGCATCTATAACCACCCTCCAAAATTTTTCCTTATACTATTTTGGAGCCTCCCTACCAACCTTCACAACAATTTTCCTTGCTTCATCAAGCCCTCAAGCTTCAATGTCTTTCTTGCTCAAAGGCAACCTGTCGATCACAGTTTGATCATTTCCATTTAGAGGCTGCTCACCCATACTTGGTCCAACTTTAGGGTGAGTATATTCCCCTTGAAAATCACACATTTCTGGAGAGAAACCAACCTTCCCTCCAAAAATTGCGTAATCCTCTCTGAAAACCTGCTGGGCTCCAGGATTGCGCAGTCCTGCCAGCCAACCCTCCTAGCAAGGTTTGCACAAATTTTCCTAGCAACAAGTTGATCAGCCAAATATTTATGTAGAGCTAGGCATCAGTCACCTGCTCAGCCTAGAAATTGCACAAATCTCTTGGGAAACCAACCCAACTCCCAGCGAGAAATGCACATTTTTCTCCAGCAGTCAAGCAGTCTCTTGCATGTGCAGTTGAGTTGACCAGTTCCCTCTAGGATTAGGAAAAATAGACTTGCATGCATGCCTTATTTCTCCCAATCCAGCATACAAAGGCATCCTTTGTTTTAGGGATCTATGTTTAGCAGTTGGAGGTTACATGCAAGGAACAATTCGGAAACCTCCCTCCAAGTATCGCTTCCCCTAGGTTTGTGGCATGCACATCAAACTTGATCTTATCAAAACTCATCAACTAGACACTGCAGAGCTCATTCCTCACATCAACCTTGTAGCTCTAACATCCCACGTCACATCTAGGAGAAGTCGACACATTCAACTCAACTTTTTTGGGGTAAGCTCGCTTCCCATGCCTTGTGCTGCATTTCTATCACTTTTGTGTATTCACTTGTGTGAGTGTTGTTTGATTGATTTATTTGAATGCCTGCTATTATTTACATGTATTCTAGCTTTTCCTAGCTCTATTTCAATTTTCATTGCTTCACTACTGTCGCATGCATGAAACTGTTTTGCATGGACGTTCACCCAACCGGAAAACGACCTCACCCACATGCATGTTGATCTATTTGCTGAATCTTCCATTCAAGTTTTTCATGCACTATTTATCACTTCTTCTATCACTTAGGGCTGCCATGAATTTCTTCAACTTACTTGCTTTCAGTTGCCTGTCAACGAGTCAGGCCAACCTTGACCTAGTCTTTGGCTTCACCAAGGCTGCATTGTACAATGTGGAGAATGAAAGCTAACCTTCCTCGTCAGATTTGTGCATTTTGGCCCAGCAATGGCCTCTTCGATTGAAATTGCACATTTTTGGAGATCAATGGCTGCTTGGCCCAAAAATTTGTGCAAATCTTCCCCTGGGCTAGCAATCCTTCCCAGCTGGGATTACTCAATGCACAATCCTAGCAGTCAATTGCCTGACTGGACTGTGCATTACATAGTTCCAGTAGTTAGTAAGTCTCCCAATAGCCTAGACTATGCCTTGTGCAGTCTTGTTAGCCGACCTGCCAACTTTCCAGTGGAAATTGCACAACCTTCATGATCATTCACCTAGGTGGTGAGCTCCAGTATTGTAGCAATAATGCTACAACTCCTGGGGCTCCCTGTCTCTCATTTTATCAACCCGGTAGTTCGTACAAACTTGGAAGCGACGGTGCTGTATGCACAAGTACTAGCTCTTGTTGCAGTTGTCACTTGGTCAGCTGGCACAAGTCTGCTAGGGCTCAAGCCAACTTCTATGGGCTCACAGAAGAAGCTTTATCAATGATGGACGAAGGCTAGCTCAAAGAAGACTAATCTACTTGACAAAAATGAACTGAAAGCAAATCAAAGCATGTAAACCTAGGAAACCCTAATTTAACTAGTCTAGCCTCTATAATGCAAATGACGTGAAGGAAACTTCTACCAATGCTGTTGTTACCTCTGATAAGTGAAAATGCATGGATCTAAACTTCTTGCATCATAAAAGACATGTTTTTGTATTTTTCCTTTAAGTGGATGGGATGATTGTGATTGTGTGCTAATTAGGGTTTGGTTGTGCAGATGGGATGGAGAAGGAAGGAAAGCGTGGGACAGGTTGGGGAGGCTAGGTGAGGTCCCTATGGACCCTTAGCATCCATCCACAGAGGTTTTCCACATTCGGAGGCTCAGCAACCGAGTGAATGGCCTCCTACAGGATGTCTGCAGGGGATCCTACAGGATACTTAGAGGTTTCTACAGGATGTCTATAAACTGCTACAGGATGACCTACCATGAAGGTTTGAAGTGATGGAGGAGTGATGGAATGGTAGGAAGAGATATATGAGGTAGGGATAAGGCTGGTGATGGCTCAGAAGTGGAGGAATGAGATGGGAAATGGGTGTAGGGAGTATGTTGGAGGTAAGGGGTTATGTCAATGAAAGGTTAGGAAATGAAGTTACGTGAGGAGTGGAAGACTTTGGGAGAGGACAGAACGAAGTGAAGGTCGAGGAGATATGTTTGCATGCGTGATCAAGATGGAGGAGATGGTGATGGAACGAGAAAGAGGAGTGTAAATGAAACAAATGATTATGACTGTCACCAAACCGAAAATGCATCAACCTAAATCACTTATGCCATGAATTCAATGAGCAGCAATCCAAAACGCGAAGAGAAATATGTATGAGGCTGTGATGAAAGTATGTGTGCAGGTGTGAATGACAAGGAAACATCTAATCAAAACCGTGACTATATTGCAGCAATCATCAAGTAAAGTAATGCGTGTTTTTGGTGGCTAGTTATGGACTGCACCCCAATCTTCAAGAGAGATGGCAGTGAGCCTTAAAAACCGTTTTGCTGGAGCTCCAATTGATGGTATCTATCCTCTGCTACACTAAGCAAGTGGAAACAACTGCACCATAAGCAAAATCTATCCTACTCATGAGAAAACCAAATCACCAAACTGTAATTCGAATTGCATGTGCAAACGAAAACTTAAAGTGCTGGAAATGAAATGGAAACAACACTACAGCAGAGGGGATCTATGGCTCTCAGGTTGGCCCCTAACCTGAGAGCTATAGTCTCCTTAAGAAACTCAGAACTAGATCACAAACTGCCTTTTTTATTCATAATCTGATGTCATGCCAAATTGGCTTACAAAAAGGAACGAAAACTGAACTATGCTCCAAAATTACAATA
>APFE031530462.1:1682-22119 GCA_000404065.3 Pinus taeda | reverse complement strand
AACAGTTTATGACTGCTGTTCCTGTAGGACAGCTGGCTGCTTCTTAAGCTCGGAGGGGAGATGGATTGGAGCTCGGATTTCTTGGTGGGAATCACGAGGAATGTCCCAAGACCGTGGACATCTCTCCACAAAATCAGCAGTGCCACCTCATTGTCTCCTTATCCCCTTTTTCGTTGTCTCTTGCTCCCTTTTTAATGCCAAAACCTGGAATCATAATGCATTAGTCACGTAGATAAAGTGTCTAACCTGCTTCCTACAAACAACATGAATAAACTAAGAAATGCATGCATAAGCAAATAAAATGAATGGTTTGAGCAAGTAAAATAGGCCAAAATGAGCCCAAATTGTACCAAAATTGGGGCTCATCACTAGGTATGTTGCAAGTCAGTTCTCATGTTCATTTTGGTTTTTGACTGAAAAATTTCTTGCTATGAGTGTTTCCATGTCTCCAAGTATCACAGGTTTTCATCTTCCTCTCAGTAGTGTAGGTACAATGGCTTCTAGGAGAGCAGAGATGAAGACACTGTTCAGAGCATGCTTGGGGATGCAGTCGAGCAAGTGTCTATGAGCTTGCCTACTCTCAAAGACATCAAGTTATTCATGGACAAGGACATCAAGCAATAACATCACAGGGAGCAACATCGTGAACAACAGTTGAAGGAAGCATACCGAATGCAGCGAACATAGTGAATGAAGCAAATACAAAAAAAGCAAGAGGAAGGTTGTTGACAACATAGAGGCATAGCAAAGCTGCAAGACCAAGAAAATCCACTGATAATGAAAGCAACTTTAAAGACTCAGGCTATGAAGTGACTATGTGACATGCAGATCACACAAAGGAAGAAGATGGAACAAAGAAGGGGTTGCATGTGCTAAAGCAACAACACAGGAAGAACATGAAGCTACACAGACAATCCAATGAGTTGCAGTAGGAACAGGAACAACAGTGGGTGCAACATGTACTCATGGATGAAACTGCACCATTACAAGTTAAGGATCCATCCGATCAGTTGACACATAGCAAACATGGTGAGCAATGTTGTTGATCGCATGCAAAGGATCCAACAACGTGCATGTCTTTGAGTGAACACATGCAATCCAACCCATTCAACACACTTGCCAAGGCGAAGATTAGAAGCAAGTCCAACTGGGGCTGAACATGCACTTTGGCAAGTTGATGTGCATGACCACCAGCACACGCTTGAATATCACTATGAACACTATGCATCAGTGTGTTTCCAGTCAAACCGTACCCAAGAAGACCATGTGCATGTTAGCAGACGAGTTGGATGAAGGGGTCGAACCAATGCACAGATTGCAATGGAGGCAGGAGTTCGCTTCAACAAGATGTCACCATGAGGTACATACACACCATCACAGATGACCAAGCTTGACATCAGCTCACCAACTTCATTGTCACAAGCATGTCAAAGAGTTGATCTCACCACAGCGGACCAAGTGTCAAAGATGTCTTGCAAGGCTTTCTCAAGCCATATTGTCTCACATGAGTACATGTGCATTGTAATGTTGAGTCATGTCAAGTGTAAGTCGAATGTCAACATTGGATGTAAGAGTCATAGAGTAGGTGAAGAGTCATGAGGGTAGTTGAACTTTCACAAAGGGGAATGTCAAGGGTCACCCCACCCTTTGCTATTAATAGTCCCTCATAACTCATTGTATAGGATTTTGGTTATCCAAGCTTCTGCTAATACTATCTTGAAGAAGACTTGGACAGTATTGTAACACGCCTTGGCTTCTCCATTATACAGAGCTAGTAGGTAGATGTCGCTGTATCGTTCCACTGATGGGGCTACTAGGATACATGGTGTATTGTATGATTTTTACTTACACTTCTTTAATAATAAGAGCCAACACATTTCCATGCATATGTTGTTATTGTAGTTGGACTGTTCTAGTTGACTTAATGATATATGTTTTTCACTTACGTACTTGTATATGAATTAATTTGTATGCAATTATATGAATTTTGTTGTTAATGTGTTGCATATGTTGTTAATGCTGTCACCGTCCCTGTCGACTTATCTACCGGACATCAGAAAAAACTTTCTTTGAACCTTGTTATATCAATTGTTACACTCATCTCGGACTGATCTGTGAGTGTTATTTGTGTTATCTTACCTTGTATGTTGTGACTGCCACATCTGTGTCAACTACTCTATTGGAAGTTGTGCATGTCCTTTGTGTTGTGTGTTCCTAACCGAGTTGGGACTGATCCCTTTCAATCTGGAACTCACCTTCACCTTCCTCTCCCTTTTAAGTGTTGGAACCTCTCATACTCATTCCTTGACTCATTGCATCAGTCACACCCTTGCTACTGACAGAGTTATCTTACTTGCCTCTGTGCGACATCACGATCAAGGCATTACCTTATGACCCACTATTGGGAATCCTACACCAAACATTCTGAGGTCTAATTGGGACTTCTTACAGGGGATATCCCCTTAACATGTTGGTGGGTCCAGCACCGTCAATAGATGTGTCTTTAGTTACCAATAGGTAGGGACATTGAATGTATTCTTCTTTCTAATCAGGCAAGAGAATGTCCCTTAAGATGTCTTAGCGACACAACCAAACCACTCTAAAGTTTTGCTTCTTAAAAAGAGGAATTCTAGAATGCAAGGTCTATGATAACACATGCAAGATCTAATCTAATATGCAATTAATCTAACCTATCTCGATTGAAGGAAAGAGAAATCCTTCTCTCAATCGAGAGCCAACTAACTATACGGGAGAAGCCATTTTTAAGAAATTGGAATTAAGATGGAGGAATTAGATCAAGGAGATAGCTCACAAGATCTAATTCCTCATTAACACAAATACTAACAATTAAATACTTAGTAAATAGTTGCAAGAGTGCCTATTGAAAATATATCCAATTCCTTATTTATCATATGCATACGAACTATAAAGATTCATGATGAATTACTGAATTAGTTCAAATAAGACATCATGTATGCAAGCAAACAACTATTATCCTAAATCGTAAGATAACTTACCTATCTAAGATTATAACTATTTGTTCCTATGCAAACTTCAATTTTGAAATTATACCTAAAATTAAGTGTGTAGAATAGTCTAAGAAGAGTTTTTAAAAAAACTAAACTTCAGATATTGTGTTGTGTTACTTCAGCTAAAACTGAGTGTAAGATAAGTTGTCGTAAAAATTAACTCTTATGTCATAGATTGAGATCGTCAAAACAACAAGAAAAAAACAAGTAGAGTTTCAAATTAAAATCTGAATGGAATCAATTTTAAGATTAACTCGATATTCTTCTTTTAACCCTAGAATTCTATTAAAAATAGAGTTAATAATTTCTGATGAATGAAACCAGACTTGGATTAAAAAAATCCTCTAACTGAAGGTTTATAATATTACTAAAATAATATGCACGAGTATTTTCAAAGGGATTGAAAATGATATATCGTGAAATCAACTCCATGAAAAGGGGTGAGAAAGAAAACAAACCAACTAAGAAGTAAAACAACAAGATGAAAAGAAAAATCATGGAATGAAAACGACTCAAACAAGATGAAAAGCAAAATCATGGAATGAAAACGACTCAAACAAGATGAAGATGACTTGACATAAAAACATTAATATTGTGTTAATAAATATTCGTCAAGTTAAGCTATTGTCTTGTTTAAAGAGTTGTTGTATTCCCGAGTTTATTAAAAACAAACTAATGACGAGTTGTGATTAACAATTGCTTTTGTGAGTTTTAATAGGGATAAATTTCCTTAATCATGACTTACTTTAAAAATGTATTATAAAAATGGTATGGGAAATATCATGTTAAGAAAAATCCTTGAACGTCTTTGAAAAATTCTTCTTTAAAATTGGCTTTAATAACAACGGCCTTATTCATGAAGACTAGTATTGGCCGGATAAATCGATCTTGCAGACAAGACCAATCTCCCTAGTATTAGAAGATAGTCTAGCAACAAACAAACAAACAAATCTATCTTTCTCTAGACATATACGATTTATAAAAAAAATACTATAAGGGTGTTAAGACCCTACCTTAGATCCAATTCTTGTTCGTAGTAGCCATCCTTCAATCGTTTGAAAGAGTTACCTTTGAGGACCTGCAATCACAAACAAGCAAACATTAAATAGCACCTGCATAGAAAATATCATAGATCATGTCTATTATGGTGATCAAGGAATCCATAAAATAAACCATGAATCAACAACTTATTGAGAAAAACAAACTTATTTATATTAACTTTGAAGTAGAAGAACCTTACAACCTTTTCAGTCTTGATGTTGAACAAGCTCTTCCTGGGGTCTGAAACAGGAATTTCCTTTACTTTTACAAGCCTTGCACTCTTCCAAGTGAGATCATAGAGGTATGTAATCTCTCCTCATAAAAACTAGACTAAGAAGACTAAAGTTCCAACAGCATTTCACCTCAAAAATATTTAGCTTCTAACCTTCTTAGTAACTAGCCCAATGCTTCTTTTTATAGTGCAGGGTAGGAGGCTATAGGTCCACCTATGAAGGGATAGAATCCTCCTTCAAAGGGATAAGCTCCTCACATCAAGGGGTTAGCTCCTTAAGGTATGGGATGCATGAACCTTGAGAGAGGGAACTTGCCACCTCAAGATTCTTTTCAGAAGCTTCTAGAAATGACTGAAAGTGAGTTTTTAGAATGTACTCATGCCTTTTTAACTTTTACAGGGGTCCACACCCATAACACAGAGACAGAGCGGTCAGGTGCACAGGAGACATGGCCATTAGGTGCGAGACTATAGGTAATGCAAAGAGAAAGTGCGGAACCAGAGTTTTAGAGACTTTTGAGGGATTTCTCTTATTTTGAAGGCTTGATATGAGGAACGAAGTCTTAAGACTTGCAAAGGAGGAAAGTATGAGTGTGGTAATGGACTCACACAGATTGCAGAATGTCAACGTGACAATTTTTAGTGCAACAACTAGACTAAGGCAAACCAGCAAAAATGGCATTAAATATAAGAAAGAAAAACTAGATGGGAACTTAAACTCAAAGAAATAAAAACAAATAGATGACAATAATGATACACACCTGAAAGAATTCGAGAATCAATCTACCTCATGGATGTTCGTTTTGTTCCATGTATTTATTACAAATAATCTTTTATTCAATTTATAAAACAAAAAGAAATCTAAATTACTCCTAATCTAATCGAAAAAAAGGATTATGGCTACATAAGATCAAACTTCCAATGTAACCATTCTCTCATCTTAACACCTACTTGTACGTACAAGCCAAACATTAGTAATAATATAATGAAATGAAACAAAATTCATTATATACATCTAATGTTAAAATGTGCACGAAAATCAGTTTATTTACAAAAAACCCATTAGAAAACCATCTACTTTGGAAAGTTTCTTCTAAACAAATATCGATTGGATCATCAAGGAATGATGAATATTTGTTAGAAAGTTTAAACTACCCAAAGGAGATGATGACAATGCATCTTACAAAGGAACATTCTCAAGAGTAAGGTTTGAATGATGACAAGATATTTGAAATGAACTTATGAATATCGAGTTAAATTGTAAATGAAATTATTTTTGGTATTCAAGGTTATGAAAAATCAATTCATCGTTTTTAATTAATATATATCGAGGATGTTCAATATTGAAGGATTGAAAATGCCTGAAAAAAGAATAAGAAGAGAAAACAAAACAAAATAATGCAAAAACAAACAAATTGTTATGAACATTAAAATTAAAAGATAATTTTACAAGGCAAAACTAGAACCTAACCTGAAATGTAGTTAATGAATTGCCACTAAAAGGACATTCCATAAAAAACTTATAAAGGAAAGTTTCACTCAAAGCTAAATCATCAAAATTGTTAAAATTGCATTTGTATTCAAAAAGAGAAAGTAATTCAATGTACGTAAATCTACAAGAGATGGTTCATTTTGTAAAACTATAATACTTTGTATAGGATGTATTTCTTCAAAATCATCATCCTGATAATCATAAAAAATCACATCTTTCTCTTGATAATCATATGTCTGATCTAAACTTGGAGAATAAAAAAAATATAAAAGAAGAGGGTTTTGAAATTAAAGAATTGACATCCAAAAGAGTGATAGATGCATAATTTTCGGAACAAGGACTAGGAAAATTAGCAAATGAAATATTAAGATAATCATCATTTACTATACCCTAGTAAAAAAAGATATCAGGGTTAAGGAAATAATGTTCCCCAAATTATAATGATGGCTGAAATCATTCATCTATATAACTTGCCATACTATAATCTAGGTTTAAAGACATCCTTTCGATTATAGTTACAAGTTCTAAAATTTCTAACTTTTCCTTAACAGATGATAAATTGAAATTTTCATTATCTAAATCTTGTGGTAAATCAGATTTTATTGAAGCTACTGATTGATCACATTCATGATTAGAAATTTATTCCATTACAATTTCAGGTGCAGGTTCAATAAAATCATTTATTGATTCCATCTTAGTTGTGTCTTGTTCTTTGTTAATTGATTCGGTATCTTCAAATTTAGAACAGAGAAGAGAAGTAAAATGTTCAATTAAATAATCTTTTGAAGGCAAATAATTTAAACAAAATCTATAACAAAGCAACCAAAATGTATTTAAAAAATCATCTAAATATTCATTATTGTCCATGGTAATATTTTCTAACTCTAAACACAAATTATGAAAACTGTAATTTTGATTCACTTCCAGGAACACTTTCATAAAATGGTTCCATGAGTGAATTGATTTCATGGGAAGCACCTTGAACCATTTATGGATTCGTCCTCTGAATGTGAGAGTGAAAGCCCTGCTAATTTCGTTATCGATGATTATAATAAAAGATTGGCATCTATTAACAAAATCAGAAATATGATCTAATGCAGAAATATTACTCTCACCATCGAATTTTAAATTTGAGAAGGACTTAATTGCTTCTTTGGCATGCCTTGTGTAGGCTTAGGTGAATCGAATGGATGACCAAGTGTAGGAATGCATATAGGAGCCATGATTAGTTAAAAAAGTATAAAATAAAATTAGAACAAGTAACTCACTTCATGCCCTGCTTCTAGCGCCAAAAGTGTTGAAGGCTCAAAATTCTATGCCTACAACATGATAAGGGATACCACCTAGTCAGGAAATTAAATCATCTCCCTTTTCATTGAGATGGTGGTTCCAACTGGTTTAACTAGGTCCAGCTACCTTTTCCCTATTACTATCGGTTTAAGATGTGTTTAGTTACCAATAGGCAGGTACATTGAATCGATTCTTCTTACTGATCAGGCAAGAGAATTACTCTTATGTTGTCTTAACGAAAAAATCAAACCACTTTAAATTTTTTCCTCTTAAAAAGAGGACTTATAGAATGCAAGGTCTGTGATAACACATGAAAGATCTAATATAAGATGAAATTAATCTAACCTATCTTGATTAAAGGAAAGAGAAATCCTTCTCTCAATCGAGAGTCAACTAACTATACGAGAAAATAAGTTTTTAAGAAATTGGAATTAAGATGGATGAATCAGATCAAGGAGATAGCTCACAAGATTTGTTTCCTCATTAAAAAAATAGTAACAATTAAATACTTAGTAAATAGTTACATAAGAACCTATTGAAAATATATCCAATTCCTTATTTATCATATGTATAGGAAGTTTGGCCTATTAGAGATTTAGAATTGTGTAACATAAACAAAACTCGATATTCATATAGATCTGTAGGTAAGTGGCTATATTAGAATATTTCTGGGGTCGGTGATTTCGATGTGATGCGGTAGGAGGAATATTAGAAGCGGTGGGAGATCGTATATGTAATATACGAGAAGTTTTTAAAGGTGTTACCACCCAAAAATCTGATATATGATATGTGGGTCTGACGGAAGACGTGGCAGTGTAGGCCGTGATATATGTAATGAGATGTGTCATATGGGTTATGGCAGTGGAAATGGGCCATATCGTAGGTTTAGGGATGCTGGCGTATCGAAATCTTGAAAATGTGCATCATAACTCTTTGAAATATGGTTTGGATTTTATATGGGGAATATTGAAGGGGTTCTTTCGATGTGAAATTACCAAGATCCATAGTTCCGATATACGTTCTAATATATGTCACATTTGTAATATGATTTAGGCCTAGGATCTAAGTGTAGTTCTTGGCCTTAGGGGCTTTGGAAATTATAAAATATTTACAAAATAAAACATATTTACAAAAATGAATATTATTTACAAAGATGTATATTCGAGAATATAAAAAGATAAAATAAAATAAATGGGGTAATATACAAAATAAAAGGCCAAAGCGTCTAAAACACATCCAATCTTCAAACAAGCATAATTCACAAACCACTAATCAAAATGAGGTCAAACAAATTTAAATAGATAAATAAGGACAAGTTGAGCTCATTTAGGTCATCCTCATTCTCAAATGTTGATAATAATATTACCAAGCGACCAATTAAAAGGGTCACCATGTAAGATTTATAAATGAAAAATGGAAGGGGGGGGGGGAAGGGGTTGTGTTTTACCACAACACACTTGCATGCCCATAGAATGCGAGCATCCAGAGGTCAACTTGTCCAAAAGTTCAGTAGGACCCAGGGGCTAGTTGGAAGAAAGGTTGGATTGGTTCTTGGGGATCGTAATGTTGATGTTGAATTTCTTTATGGTGTGTTTCCGTTGGTTCCACTTCCTTAACATGACTTAGGAGCTTGAATCATATCATAGTGGCCTCTTGTCTCATGTTTACCTCAACTGGACAGTTGCCTGGGTAGATGTGGGAGGAGGGGGTTACAGAGTGGTATTCTTGTCGATTGCATATGTGTCCTTGTGCTTGTAGTCCATGTGCTTGTTTCGTTTGCATGGTGTTGATCATGGTTGTAGCGATGTCATTGTTGTGTTGGTTTAATCATTGTTTAATTTGACTTAACCACAACCCTTTAATTCTCAACCAAATTAAGTTTTTTTATTTCAAAGCTGTCTGTACTATCTTTGTCGATACATAACAACCAAAGAAAGAAATAAAAGAACTAAAATAAATTCAGTTGAACACAATTGCAAAACTTAAAACACTCATACATAAATTAAAAAGCATTCTATATGAATGAAATTACTCATCACACTTCATGTTTTATTAAGAAATACGTGTGCCACACACAATATTAATGAAACTGTATCAGTTGATCAAACATTATAGTTCTAACCAATTTTGTGTAACAACATATAATGAATCTGAAAAACATAGGTAAATATTCTCTATGAATTATACAATGACAATAATAAACCCACACTTAATGAAAATAAAAATAATTAATCTACTACTACTTTTGTAATCAATGCTAAAGAGGAGGGCCCTTCCTCCCTAACAGGGCGTAGGCATGGAATGAGAAATAGTTAGGAAATCAACACGAAATCTGTAAAAGCATCAACACATATATTCTGTATTAAAAATAATTGTGATTTACAAGATCAAAATGTTGATACTATCTTGTGTTTCCTATTCCCTTTCATGGAACTAAATCCTTTTATAAATTTTACATGCCCAAAAATAGGGAACATATTAGTCATTAGAATCTTAAGATTCTCATGATGATCGATATTAAAAGAAAAATAGAAATTGTTTCTAAATACAAGGCCAATTCAAGTTACACTGTCCTTTAGAATCATAACCACTCATATCCTTTAACCACCCATAGATAATTCATGCTCCTTGACAATTATCTTGTCGAATAGTACCCACAACATTTTATAGTTGTGGTGTAACAACATCTCATGGTGTGACAACAACTTGAGGTGTAACAACAAAAATGTAACAAAAAATCTTCAGAGTATAACTGTGATTAATATCACGACTATCCTTCCTTTGGCCTTGAGTTCATAGGAAACACCTGAAAGGAAAAGAACCATAAAACTTATTCCACACTCACCTTGGTTAGCCATAAAAAAGACATCACTTCATTCAATATTTAACAAAAATGGAAAAATAATATGGCAAAGCAAGAGTTTCTCTTGTAACCAGGGAAAGTGGTAATTAGGACATAAAGTTTGTGGGTTTAAAGAGAAAATAGTTAAAAATGGGGAAAGAGTTGTCTAAAATATGCTCAAGCACTGCACCCAACATCTCTCCCCAATTGAAGCAACTGCATGTCCTCATGAAAAATTATAAGATATTGCTATTGTATCTTCATTGTAGATCTATCAAGTTATAAATGTTGACGATATCCTCATCAGCGGACCTATAACCCAGAGTGCCCATCAGCTAATGCGGCCATGATTCCTCCTCATAGTCACACAATTGATAATGGGGCTGGTATTCTTCTACCGGAAGCAAAATCAAGGGATATTTAAATTTAAGCCCTATCCAAAAGGCTCCCAATGATTTCACAATCTTGTTGTTATAGCTCCAAATCTCACTATTATGGTTTATGATGCTGCACTCATGGCCTAGGGCAACCCTTCCTTCCAAACTTGGTCCCAAATTTAAAAAACAGTGTTTTATTCCTTGTACGCGACATTTCCCTGAGTTAAACGCGTGTATACGCGGGTAGGCATATACCCAACCTGCGTATATGTATTAAAACACTTAAAAAAATATAAAACTCCTTATTTTGGGGCAGAGATCATGGGTTTTACCTGCTGATCACCTGTTAGTGCCTCTGGCCCAACTGTTCCCAACCACCTCCCAACTAAAAAACTACCTTGGGAGTGGTATAAAAAGACATCAAAGGGAAGGCCTAAAGGAGAAGGGAAGAGAGAGAAAGGTTATTATACTAAAATTTTTCCCCTGACCAGGTCTGAAGACCGTTGTGCCTTCTGAACTTCCCCTATTTGTACAGGAAACCCTTGTTTCCTTGTGTGTTGATGTTCATCCACTAGTTATGGCATCATGGAGTGAGGTCTTGGAGGGATATGCCAAAGGCTTGAGCTGGAACGGAAAAAGAAGGAAGCTTGCTGGAGCTTGGAAAAGGTTACTCACGGGATATTTTTACTCCCTTTTGTACATTCTATTTGTCTATAATAAAGAAACACGTCTTGGTTCCCGATATGCTTCTTCTTTATGTTTATGATGTTCATGTTTGAATTTCATATGTGAATGGTTGTTTAAAGTTCATAACTAACTTCCTTCTTTTATAACATAAAGATGATTTCTTTATAAGTATTTGTCCATATACTACTGTATTCTTTGGAATTGGTTGTTTTGCAAGACAAAGGAGCGAAAGGGACTTGAAGAAGGGTTTGGACCCTTGAGGAACTTCTTGAACTTAGGACCTGAGGTACGCCCCTCTTACTATAGAATTTTCTTTTAATAGCATAATGGCAGTGGGAATGTGTGTTTCTCTATTTAGACAACTTTCAGTCTGCTAGGGTTTCCACCCAAAAGCCCTAGGGGAGCAAATCCCTCAACAGAATTGGCGACTCCACTAGGGACAACACTCTTGTTGTTCCTAGTTTGGGTGTTTGTCAAGCCAATTAGGGCTTAGTTGCTTGTTGGTTTGTTGTTACTGTCTGGTTTGTTCTTGAATTCTAAGTTTTGCCAGTTTCTTCAGTTTGTTTTTTATTTTTCTTGAAATCTTTCATATACGTTGTTTTCCTTAGTTACAAAAGCGTACGAACGCTTGTTTCCTGAAGTAAACCCGCGTATACGCAGGTTTCCTCAGACACAGTCGCGTATACATGCAAGCTGCACATAAGTACAGTCGCGTATATATTGCAATTTTCAAGATTTATAAATTTTTGAGTCTCTGAAGGTTTGTCTGGTGGTTTGATTCAGTTTGAAACAGTCATTTTGTCAGTATCAGTTGTTTGTTTTACAACAAGCGTCTTACTCCGATTTCTCTCTGATTGTAAGGAGTATTGGTCTTGTTTTGTGTTTGCAAGTGTCATCATTTTTTTTTTCTAAAAGCACGCAAGATTTCTTGTTGGAATCTTGGCTGCTCTGATTTATCAGAGCAGAAAGATTGTTATCAATCTTTGTTTTGGATTTGGTTTTTGGTGACTTTTTGTTTGCTTGACAAAACCATTTTTTGTGACCATCTACTTCTTTGTTTCATGAAAGTTGTCAATTAATACTTTCTTGAAATTGTCTTTTTGATCTTTTTTTGGTCTTTGTTACCAAAGCTTTCATTGCTGCTTTCGATTGTTAAAAAGAATCTTTAAACACATTTGTTTTTGTTGAGTTTTCATCCATTGTATGGTGTCAACTTGTAAAAGTGTTTCTTGGTTATTGTTTCAGTCGCAAAGTTTCAGTTTTGTTGAGAGCATTTTTGAAAAGACTTTTTTGGTTGATTCTTTGAAGAGAACTTTTTGAAAAGTTTTGTTTTTCTTTCTTGAACTTGCTTTTCATTTGGTTTCCTTTTGGTGAATGAAAGTGCTTTATGTTTGTCTTGAGTTTTGTTTTTAGTGTTTAGACGAAATGAATGGTAGCATCTCATATTCCATCTATACATTGTAAGTGGCAAAAGAAAATTTGATAAGCAAAGCAACTTTCATTTCTTGTTTTTAGAGCTGTTTTGAATCTTGCATCCAGCTTATAGTTGTTGCATTAGGATAGATTTGCATCTCTTTAGGCATACTTAGCGTGGTTAACTTTCGTGAGTGTGAAGTGTGAATTAACGAAAGGAAAAGAAAAGTTTGTTTCATTAGAAGTTTTCCTTGAACCCTATATAAATTACTATTCATTGAAAAACAAAGACAAGTGCACATGCATATAGTCAGGTTTTATTAATTTCTTTTGCGTCAAAAAAACACCACTAGTTTCACTTCCATCATCCCCTAACTTAAAGAACAACCCATTTTAAAATCAAGCGCTAACTAAAATTCACTAGAACTTTTTCTTTTAAGTTAAATACACCAACAAGTTTTAGGATTTTAGGGCCTTGGATTAGGCGAGTGGAGAGTTAACTCTCCAAGGCCATTTAAACGTCAAACATAGGAGTCTGAATAACAAGAGAAAATACAATAGCGTTAGGAAGACCGGGAAAGCTCTGGATCTGGGAGTTAAGCACGAGGGTCTGTGAAGACAGGGAAGAGAGATACCCCATCTCCTACTTGTCCGAACTTACCTCATGACTGTTCCGCCTGGCTTCTGCGATGAGTTGGTATCTATAGTTGCTACTTCTAGGGAACTACATAGGTGGCTGCAGAGGGGAATCCCGTGGCACCTGAGGTCGACGTTGTATCACTCTCGACAGTACTACTGGAGGGCACCCTTGCGAAGCTTGGGGGCTTGCACCGACGCAGGCTGTTGTTAGGAGGTCAGCATAACTTCCTCTGTTACCTTTGCTGATAGGCCTGGGCCCTCATCATCCCAAACTATCTTCGGAAGGCCCCTTATTTCACTTTCTCGTATTTTGGTGTCTGGTCCTAATCACCCGGAGGGGAAATACTTGGAAGTTGTTTGACTGGCTGTATCTTTAGGGACTTTATAGTGGGTGCTCTGTGCTATTAGTCGACCTAGCTTTCAATTTTTGAGTCTTTAGTTAGATTTTAAACAAGAAATTCAAAGTGGCTGATCGATCTCCTAGACGGTCTCGAAGACTTCATGGTCTTTTACCACCAAGTTTAGAGCCTTCTCTGAGAAGGCACAAAGGTAATAATACCGGTGGGTTTCGTCCCACGGCAATTGACGTATCCGGGATTGATCCTCCTCTCAGGGGCATTAGTATTCAAGAAAGGCCTGGTACTTCTGCGGAACAAGAGAGGAACACTCCAGTTCTTTCTCGAGTTCGCTTACAAGTGGAGGATAACATAGAGGTAGAAGAACTTTCAGAGTCGTTAGCAGCTCCAAATTCTCCCCTACCGTCTAGTCATCCACACGTATTGCAATATGTTGGGACTTCGACGCATAGACCGTCAAGTCCAGGTTACGCTACGCACTTACCTTCGATGACCACTACTGGAAGCATGGATTCTACAAGTGCTACGACTGTACAGATTCCCATATCCGTACAAGGGGGAGGAACTATTTCCATCCCCTCCGTGTCTTTATTCCGATCTTTTGCTAGCACGTCTTTTGTTGGGTCTACCTCCATTCCGTCCATGAGTGGAAATTCCCAAACCAATGCTTTTGGTGGTTCTGGATTCTTCCCATTTGGCGCCCATTCACAGGCCATTCCTTCAGATCCGTTCGGGGCTGCCATGTCCATGATGAGTGGATCGGCTTCATTCCAAGGTTTTCCGTTTAGAAGTGGTCATATACCACATTCCAACACAATGATAGGATCCATGCCTTTTTATTCTATAGGACAAAGCAGCAATCCTTTCCAAGGTTGGAATAACCCTGGGCTTAGTAGTACCGGAACTGGGAATCCATTTTTCGGCCAATATAGGAATAGGCCGTATACCACGTTAGTTCATTCCAAAGTATTCCTCCCCTAGCTTCGGCTTGGAATCCATATAAGGGGTTATCAACTCCTTATAATCCTTTAGGAGGAAACTTTGCTGGGTATGGTGGATATATGGCCGGAGTTGGTCAAACTCCGAGTTTTGATGGGTCACAGGGCTTGCCTTTTGGTTCAGTGGGTTCTACTGGTTACTTCGGGTAGCCTGGTGCCTTCCAAAATCTAGGCCAATATTTTCAGAGCTTTGGGAGTTCCGCCCAGTTAGGGTGGAATCCCCAATCTCCTCCTAGACTTCCGTTTCTGGCAACGTTGAACTTGCCAGATCTCACTAAGTTAACTAATGACCCAATCAAGTACAATCTGGCCTGGCCTCCAGTGCCAACTAAACTCCCTTCGGACATTCCAAAATTCAAAGGGAAGAGTGGTGAGGACCCAGGCGACCATGTAACCACGTTCCACTTGTGGTTCTCATCGAACTCCCTGATCGATGACTCGGTTAGGTTGAGATTATTTCAACGCATCTTGACTGGTAACGCGGCTAAATGGTATATAGAGTTGCCTGGGGGCAACTTTACATCATTCACCAACTTAGCCAATATTTTCTTGAACCATATTCAGTTGCCTATCCGGTATGATGCCGGAACCGAACTACTGGCTACTTTTCGTCAGGATAGGGCAACTCACATTTCTGATCATATTCAAGAATGGAGACGGAGAAAGAGGCTCATTAAAGCCGATATCCCTCTGGAGTACTGTCTCGAGTGGTTTTTGAAGTCTTTGATACCTGAGATCTCCAAAGATGTCTCCATGTTTGGAGACTATTCTGAGGAGCAAGCCATTTTTAAGGCCCAGCAATTAGAATTGATCTACTCTCAGTCTGGGATCCTAAAAAAGTACTTGCCAGATGCTCTTGGGTCTAAGGTTGACGTAGCTAAGCCGAAGCCAGGTCCCCACGCGGATGGCATTATTGGGTCGGTAGAAACGAATACGGTGAACTTGTTGAATCAATTGCAACAGTTGTCTTTACAAACTGCTTCTAACAACCAAGTCACATCGTCTAACCCTTCGGCTTCCAAAACTTCTTCCATTAATGCCGTCCAATCTGATAACCCCAAAGGAAATCAAAATTCCAATGGGAAAAAGAAAGGATGAGGTAAGAAAAAGAACCAGGATGGGAAGCCTGATGCAAATAAATCCAGCAATAATGCTAATGGTGGTGGAAATGAGTCGAAAAAGAAAGTTAATTTTCCATGCAAGTTGTGCAGTGGGGACCATTTAACTCATCTCTGCCCCAAGATTCAAGATGCTCAACACTTGTTAGGGCAGTAAGGGACTTCTAGTTCCAAACCTGTGTTAACCAACCCTTTTCCCCAAGGGCAGCAAATGCTTGCTGGTGCGAGTTCAAATCCTGGTACCTCCGCAGGGGGCAACCAGGAAGGGGACAAGTCATCAAATGTTTTCATGATGGGTGCTCACGCTAATGTGGCCACATGGTCATGCGATAATGGTGAAGGTGAAACTTCCAAGGGTAAGTCAGTTCCTGAAACTAACAACCCACTTCATATTGAGCGACCTTCTGTTGAGACTATACCACGGGTATTGAAAGGTTTCGCTAAATGCGCGACTATCATCCCTAATATTAGGGCAACCCAGAATTACTCCATTGTTGAGGATCTAGCTCAGAGTCCATGTGCTATGTCCGCTTTAGAGGTTCTCCAGTCATGTCCTGCTCAAAGAAGTGCCTTGCTGCCAACAATGGGGGCAGTGGATCCAAGTAATTCCTTAGCTCTCACTTTTGATATGAATAATGTCAAAAAGAGACTTCCTCATCACATGGCTTTCCAGATAAAGTCTACCTACCAGAAAAAAAATATTTTTCGTACAGTTATAGGTGAGGGAGCTTCCACGTGTGTCATGTCTATGTCATGCAGGAAGGCTATTGGATCACCGTCGGTTGTTCCTTCACCCACCCTCTTGACGGCATCTGATGGTCATTCTCATAAGCCGCATGGGATTATCTCAGCCTTTCCTATATGTGTTGGGGGGAAGGTCGTTAATATTGAAGTAGAAGTCGTAGATGGTAACCTAGACTATAATCTCCTCTTAGGAAGGAACTAGGTATACGAAATGGAAGTCGTTGTTTCGACTCTGTTTCATGTCATTTTCTTTCCTCATGAAGGGAAAATCGTTAAGGTTGATCAATTGGATTATTCTCCAGTCGATCCTCGAGAAACTTCAGACTCTACTATTCCCTTAGTGGATAACCCCCATCCACCTACTGAGAATCTAGGAGTCGGGATGTACTCTTCATTGATGGGTACGTTTGATCTTCCCCCTCTTATGTCTAGAATAGATACAATTTCATCCTCCAAGAACCCTTTATGGAGAGAGTTTGTTCAAACTCCCTATTCTTTGGATCCTAGAACCTTGGCTTCATCTGTGACCACATCGGATGACAATAAGGCAGGTGGAATAGAATTTGTTATGTCTGTAGTAGAACCTAGATGTGAAACTATCTATAGCTCTGCAGATAACCATTCTACTCCTTCCTCTGGGAAAGATATAGATGGTGACGTGGCTCATTCTCGGACCCTTGATTCCACTTATGCATCAGATTGCTCAGACATTGTTTTTCCATCGGATGAAGCGATATTTGAAGCAATGACGACTATAGATCGGCCTTGGGAAGATTTACATCGTCGGTCACATTTTTATTCCCCTATGCATGAGGTCGAATCTTGGTCCTTGAGTCCGACTAGCGATGTTTGTATGGTCCCTTCGTCTCCAACACAGTTATTTTCCGAAGGAAGTATATTGGTTGGTTCGATCATAGTACCTATAAACATCTTTAGGAGCAAGTTGGCGGAGCCCCCTGATGGGCTCTACCTCAGGAAGTACTTTGCTTAGTTTTTGCCAAGCAATGGCTTCTTTGTATATTATGTATATTTGTACATATATCATCGAGAGTTTTGTGATGTCAACACCTTTTGGTCTGCTGTTGCAAGCGTTGATGGATGACTTGGTCTATTTTGGGTTTGTCGATGGTGCTAGCCAGCACACTCAGAATCTCGCTTCCGCAGCTTGGGTACTCTATTATCCAACTGGTCAATTGATGGTATCAAGAGGCGTATGCATTGGTCCTGCTTCAAATAATATGGCTAAGTATACTGCCGTTATTAATTTACTATCCGAGGCAATCTCTTATGAGATTGACTTGTTGGTAGTTTATCTCGATTCTCAATTGATAGTGTCTCAATTAAATAACATTTATCGGGTAAGAGATCCATGTTTATATCGCCAGTATTTAAGGGTGAGGTTGTTGCAAAGATCATTTATTTATATTAGTTATTTGCACATTCCAAGATCTCATAATTGGTTAGCTGATTCTATCACTAATCAAGCATTAGACTGGCATATCAATCATTCATCATAATAAAATCAAGCATCAAAAAGTCAAATTGTCTATATATATATATATAGATTAATATATATATATATTATATATATTATATATATATATATATATATAATATATATCATAAAGCATCTCGAGTACATATGTTGGTCCAAAAATATACAAAATTGGGACTCAAATTCCCATAATCATGTCCGGCATATCTAATGCCCTGGCTTAGGATGAGCGGCCAAGTAGGTAACTATCACATTGGCTACATGCCGAAAAGTGCGAACCCAGTCACGTGGCATCCCAACCACATGACGCTGCATATCCTCAGGAAGGTCCTCTATAGCAGCCATCGGTACTCGACAGCTTAGTCTCGTCAAGTGTCACTGGACGTTGTGTAGAGTCTGTTCTGTCTCAGCAGCCGCTTCTTCGGCTCCTCGGCCGCGTCGTCTGTGCCGTGGGAGTCCATCTGGTCGTACTGGCCCAATGTCTGGATCATGATCATTATATTAGTCATTTGAATCTCATCAAAAATATTTTTCAAAATGCATCATTATATTTGAAAAATCTAAAAAAAAATCATAAAATCATAAAATACTTACCAATCTCGCCCCATGCTACATTTGGCGGTAATTCTAGGTCAGGATCTCCTCGGAAGTCCAGCCCAGCATAGGGGTAGTCGTCTATGGCGATGATCTGCTGATCCCACCAGGTGAAGAAGTCATCGTCAAAAGTAGTCCTTGGAACCTCCCCACCCCCCAGACGTTTCATCAGATCAGCCCACTGGCCCATGCGTGGATCGCGTGGGGTGCTGATGGAAACTGCTACCCTGAGATGGAGTGCGGGAATCCTCTTGAAGAAGAAAGTGCATAAGATAGTCTCGTTGCCAAATTTTTTGGTTTGTCCCCTCTTAATAGAAGTGAGCTGGCTCTTCATGCTGGCCAAAGGAGGAGTACACCAGTCAAACACAGTAGTGAGACAGTCCACTGCCACGCTCATGGTGAGCCATGATGCCTGATGCAGAGAGGACGATCCATTCACTCGAGCTATGGTGAACAGGATGATCCTCAGTGATAAACTCGCCACATGTGCAATAGAGATCTGGATCCCAACTTTCTTGGGATGTCCTGGGCAGTATATCTGTACGTAGTCCTCTATGGTGAGACTGTTCCGTGTCCTGCCCCAGGACTGTACTACCTCTCCCCTTTGGGAAAGGCCCATGATAAAATAAATATCCTCCACTTCTACTCTGAGTGGCATTTGATCAATCATGAAGGCTTCCTCCTCGACATCCCAGTAGTCAATGAGCATTTCAAGCAGTCGTACATTAGCTTTCATGTTCAACAGTTTGAAGAATTTAAGCAAGCCGCATCCCCGTAAAGCATCCAAGCCTTGAGGATCATCATAACTTCATTATCCACCGCTGTATGTTCTCTTTCACGCCATGTGATCGGAATCCTGAGAAAAAATTGAGTTCCAACCATTAGTTTTTGAATAAAATTGGTTCACGGAGTATACGCAGGTTACTGTACACAGTCACGTATAGGGCCTGCGTGTACGCGGGTTTCATATTACCAACCCGCGTATACGCCGCAGTGAAATTTTGAACAAAATTTCAACGGTGAAACATCAATAAAAAATCCTAAAGCTAGTCACAATGAATTGCAAGCTAAGTATAAGAGTTACCTGGAAGATTTTGAAGAATTTGAACGGTCGAATTTGGCACACGGGAAGTTTGCTCCTTTTGCTCCAGATATTTGCTCTCCAACTCAATTGGTAAAATGGTGAGTCCAAAATCCCTTTTATAAGTTTTGAAAATGCAAAATTTTTTCAAAATTTCATTTTGTTTGGTCTCATGTGACTTTTAACTTGGGAGCTTGGAATGTCGAGAATGGTTTGTTTTTTTAGGACATTTTCGACATTTTCGACTTTTTCGAGACGGTTCCATGACTGCTGACCCGTCATGGCAGGTATCGTTTTTTCACTGGAATATAGGTTAGGGACATCATTTTTCCGTTGCACTATGCATACTAGCCTCCATCTGCTGATACATCTACCATAGGGTCGACCCCATCGTGTTATGGTTCGTAAGCCATCTTCACTCGCCAATTTTTTAAATCATGACACGATTGTAGATCCATCCTTTACATGGGCATCGTAGTTAGCACCTCATTGACATTTGTTTCCCATTCTGCTTCAATTTGAGTAGGCTCGGGAGTCCTCTGTAGTCCCGCCATGACTTATGCGTTGAAGACTCATTCCTCTTAGCTTCTCCGCTTTGTTCTGGCCTTATACCCTAGAGGCTCCTTTGTGTTGAGTTGTACTACTGCATTGCATGTTGACCATTTGCACCTTTTGGCCTAGAACTGGCTTCACTTGGACTCGTGTTTAAGCCAACTTTTGACCATGACATCTGCAAAATCAACCTTACATACCTTTGACTTCTGCAACTTGACACACCTTGACCCGTGGAAGGAACACACCTTTGAGTGTCACTGACCAGTTTTCGCCTCCCTGCATTGAGCATAGGAATGTTCCATTCCCAGGAACTAGATCATCTGTTTCATCGACACTCGTTCTTTCCACTATACCATATCATTCTTTTATTCTTTTTCGAGCTTAACAGAAAAAGACAAAAAAATTAAATATTCCAAAAAGAGCGGGAACGGGACAGTATTTCCATCTATTATTG